>JANBQC010000092.1:50815-61750 GCA_027576995.1 Dimargaris cristalligena
ACCTTCCCTTTTTTTTTTTTTTTTTTTATGCAGGTTAAAAATCATCCCACCACCGCCACTATTATTACTACTACAACTACGACTATTAACTACTACTAACGACCACTACTACGAACACCACTACTAACGCCGCGACAAAAAAAAAAAAAACTACTCAAAAAACTAATAACAAACACCAATAACTTACAAACTAAGAAACCAAAACAGAACGGTGGAAGGCATAATGCTAAGCCTCGACTGGTTCTGACTACCCCCCCCACCTGGCTTGGTAGACAAAGACGCCTAAGGTCAGCTTAATTGATGCTAGGCATTTTTCCCGCAAATGGGGGTATGAGGGGGTTGGGGAAGATCTCCTTTTACCCGCAGTCCTCGACCACCCACCTTCACACCCAAGTGGCAGGGTTCGACCCCATTAGGTTAAATGGCATCACACTGCCTTTTATGATCATAAAAATGAATGGGAAATACATTCACCAAACAACAGAGCTTGGCAGTTCCGTATAGCAAAAAGAAAAAGAGGATGAGTAACGGTGTGCACCAGCATTCGGCTTAAGCACCCAACCTAAACCAGGCCTACTGTCGCAGTGTGGGTGACTACCCCAATTAGTGCTTTCTAAAAAAGGTATAAGTATATTGCCGACCGTAGAGATACGGGTATGGATGAGTCAGTGTCAGTGTTGGACTGGGGAAGTCGCTAACTATGGGAGCCGTTTATAAAGGGTAGGCGCCAACGCCGAGTCACCCAGAGATACAGTCGCCGGGAAACGCTACTTCTTCCGTTTCCCAATGAGTCCTTGGCTACAGTATGTGTACTATTCCATTATTAGGAAAGGGCAAATAAATGTAGACGATAATAGGAATAAGGTGATAATTGTTTCATTAAATAAAGTGGAGTGCGGAAAACTTGGATAATGAGAATCAGTACTTACAATTTACATTCCTTATCATCGACTATCCCGTCCCCGTTGGTCGGGTTCAGCAGCTACCCCCCTACACTTATTTTGTTCCGTGGTAAGCGGGCTGGAGGTCGAAGAAGCGGCATTCCATTGTGCACCCCAGTCCAATTCCACTAACGTGGTTAATATAGCTATACTAAGGTCAGAGGCGGGTGACCAAAACGTGCACCTATTGAAATACCCAGGCGTAGTGGTGGAACAACTCTCAATCGCCAGAGTCGCCCCATTTGCAGCACAATGAATTGATTGATAATGGCCGGGTTATGGTCTATCAAGATATGGGTGAAGTTCAGCTTGGTTGTATAAGGTTTTAACCGATATGTGTATGGGAAAATTGGTGGGATGTTTATTTTCAATCAGTAGTACTTTACCTGCCTTATCAAATGGATTTTTCGTTATACAGCCTTGTTGAACTACTCCCATATAGTACTAATGACCTACTGTCAGTGTTATTCGAAAGGGATGGAAAAAGGATGCCAAAATTCGCCCCCCTGCAATGTTATCTGGTAATCCGAAAGGGGAAATATACGATCTAGTAGGCATATTGAAAGTCGCTCACTATTAATGTCGAGTAGCCCCAGACTCTGGGCTGACCAGGCGTTAGAGATTGGGGCATTATTACGTTATCCTTCTCGAAAGTTTTTCGCCCGCCGGGGTCCTTATTCTATGCCGAATATGTCATGCTGGGTGGTGGTGGGGGGCGATTAATTTTTTCCGGCAGAAGCACAAGTTCAGAGACAAGTGATATCCGTTTTCACAACAGATGTGGTATTCCAGCCGCCCAGAAATTCCCATGATATATTGTAGGATAATAGTACATTCACCACGGCCCAACACAAGACCCGTGGTCACAAAAGTACTGGGACTGAGGTTTTCCTACCATTTCTGGGCCAGAAGGGCGCGGAGATAGCGAGCCATCCCTGATATACTATTTTTAGTCCTTCCCCCCTCTACACAAACACATACCCACACCCACAATGCGAAGTGACTGTAGTTTCGCCAATACCCCACTGACTACGTTCTGGTACCGTCGGTCACTGTCCTTCAGTAGCCCGGTAATGTTAAGAATGAATAGGTCATGCTATTTGTACCACTCGTTTAGGATACCCTTCACACGGCCATTGTCAGCTTTATCGGGTAAGCGGCGGTATACTCAAAGTACACCAGCAAATAATACGAGGCTTTCTAGGATCCAATGACCTAATAAGTCTCCCGATCGATAGTTATCCATCGCCTCTATAGCCAAGGCCAATTATGTCTCATGATTCCAGAATAGGGAGTACAACTAACCAACCAATGGCCCACATCGACTCATTCAATGAGCATTTCAAAGAGTAAATGAAGTGGTGGCTGTGGCTTGGCTCGGGATGAGCTCCGCACTGCTCCGGCCGATTCCCCCCTCCCGAAAAAAAAATATACGCCCTATATTCTGATAACCATCTTTATTACTCACCTTAGATGGTGTTTCAGGCACAGTAGGCTACGCATTCGGTTAGGAAAAAGAGAGGGATATAGGTACCCATTGGTATTGGGTATAGCAAAGAAAATCAAACAATTGAGCGACAACTAGGGTGGCTTCAAGGAGCTACGCCCACCCCTTATGATACTACGATTTCCCCCCACCAACCATTGCCTGGCACAGTAGTAATTCCTTCTTTGTCTATCGGGTAGTCTCTAGTGTGGAGTCCATCCGTTGATCCGCCAACTCCAGGCTACAACCAAGCTCGGGTGTGCCAATTGGCGTGGGGCAAATGTGGTAAGCGGAGAAGGGCGGTGAAGTCACTCCGCAAATTAAAAAATACCCTCTGTTCGAGGTGTAATGTTTGGCGAGCCAACCGCGGACGCTTTTTGAGTGCTGTTTCAATTGCGACACAGTGATCCACTTTTAATTTAATGATCTAATTTAGCCGTCTCTCACCTTCCCCACCCCATGCTAAAGTAGGATCACGGCGTTGGTACAGGGCCTCCACTTGAATGCCAAGGATTAATTTCATAAAATATAGATAACTACAAAACTTACCCCAATGCCCGAAAGGCCCGATTGTATAAGCTGACCAATATACTTCTTGGCGGCGCCGCGGCATTAGGGTGACGAATCCATGTGTTCGTCACGGTCTGCGTAACCAATCCACCAACAGCCACAGTCTGTTCTTGTAGTTTAGGCACCTCTCACAATTACGCTTGCCAATGGTAGGTGGCTGATTATAGGCACCTGAGGCGGTCAACTATGCACATCACTCATGTTATCGGGGAGCAAAAGTGGTTTGGCCAACACCAGACGTCTGGGGGTATATGGAAGTCAGTAACTGGAAGTAATTGGGGAACGAGTTAGGTGATTCTCCCCAAATCGTATGAGCAAGGCTGTGGAATGTGGAGGCAAGGAGAGAGACCCACCCATTGCTATTTTTATGTATGTTGGTCGATAATTTGGGAGAGAGGGCTATAGGAGTGGACGAGGGGGGGCAGCAAGGAAAGATGCGCCTCGGCAACTATGGCTCTGGTTGGCCAGGTAATTACTGCGTCGACGTCGTGTGGCCCTGAGTGCTGGTTGGATCATCCCCGCCGAAGCCTTCCTTTCGGAGAAAGGATGGGAGGTTGAGTCATCTTTCCTTTTTCTCCCTGTCCCTTTCCCCCTTTCCTTACGGCTCATTTCCCCTTTTCCCATCTCGGCACCTCTTTTCCCAGTACACTGGCCACACTCGTGATCGATCGCATGAACCCTGGGAGGAGGCAACGTGGGGGTAAATTTGGGTGGAGAAGGGGCGAGGGGGGCAGGTTGACGAAAGAGGAATACGTCGCCTGCGGTCAGCCAAGCAGGAGGGTTGGGTGATGGAGGATGTCACACTGTAACGTGGAATGCACGAGTGGGTCGATACTGGGCAAGCGGTCTGAATTTAGGTTTATTGCACTTTAGTTACCATTCAGGGCCGGTACGTAGGTTCCTCCGAGCAAAGTCGTGCAAGTTAGCTACAGTATGATTAATCAAGCGGCACAATATCGTATACCTCCTGCATCTACAGCCCCCCTTCCCGCTATTCCTTAACTATAGCTATGGCAAGTGATTTAATTCGCATGGTCCTGCGCCACGGTCACCTCCTGGCCTTCTCGATAAGGTATGGTCCTCCGATAAAAAATGTTGATTTACCACCTACTTAGCTGAAACATGAAAAAAACCCCCCGGTACAATAACAGTTCCATTGGCCCTCGGCCTTGCTAGGTCGCAAGGCCAGGGGCAACTCCCAGATCTGATTGACAGATACCACCTGTTGTTGGGAGTAACGAGAATTACATACCGGTATTGGCTGACAGCCTCTTCACTGTCCAGCTGCAATGCTGGGTGGAGAGCATCAATCATGAACCATTCGGTGTGTAATAGTTTAACAATGGGTCACTCGTTTAGCCCTATTATGAGCGGATAAATAGATTGCCAATCCGTCGTTCATTCAATTAATGGCTGAGCCAATGCTAGGCATCGCATTTGAATATCCCTACAGGCCGGGATAAACATGTGGCCACAGGCACCATGAAGGTGGTGGCAAGGGATTTGCTTATTCACCCCTTCATCATCGTTCACCTGGCATCGGAGGGAGTAACGTTGGGGGGTCCAATCCATTTGAAGGTATCGGTAATAATCATAAAAAAGTGACCTTCCTTTGGACCATACACCAGAGGTCGTCTTATTCCGTCTATATAATAAGCGTATAGCGAACGTGATGCGGCGCGGAGCGATTGGCAAATGGGAGCGGATGTGCGCCCCAAGCACCAGTGAGATGAAAGAGCGTAAGTCGACCTGGACCTACACTATACTCTAGCCCGTCGGACAATAGGGGCACCAGGCTATTCTCAAATGAGACAGGGACGGAGAGTGGCGAACGAGAGAAAGAGGGTTAGGAAAGCGAAGAAGGCGGAGAGTGAAGAAGGAGGAGCGGCCAATAAAGAAAGAATCCGCAACAATGGCTGGGTACAGTATGTAATCGACTGGTGCATAGTGGGGGCCCTCCAACCACAGTCGGAATATCCTGTTGATCATTCTGTCAGTCCGTTTATGTTCGTACCACTTTGCATGATACCTATTCCCTCCCAGCTCCGCTTCCTTTCTCCCTCTCCCTCCCTAACTCTCCCGTGGGCCACATTCGGGTTTTCTGGTGGGCCTTCGTAACCCTGCCTACCTCCATGTAGGCCCTGGGCCCTTATAAAAGCAGCCAAGGCCGCCCCCATCGGCAATCCATTACTGTGCCCAAATCCACTATTTTCCTTCTCTGCTTCCCATTGCGTCCTTCTGTTCCTGTACTCTCCTTGTATTTCCGTCTTGCGTGTTAGCATTACCATTCTTTTAAAACTGACCCACTTTCACCTCCAGTTACCTCAATCTTGTCCTCGATTATTCCGAATTACCGTCTTCGCTTACTCTATTTCATTTGTTGCGACTCGCATCAGCCTCTCCCCTGCCACATCCCCTTCCCTCTCCTAATACACCCTACTCAAGTGGTTCCAGACCACGTCCCCCCACATACCCACTCATTTTTATTATTCAAAATGATGTCTCTACTCCGCAACCTTAGTGACAAGCAAAAGAAACCCTCGCGGGTATCCAGCGAGAAGGCCCTGCCCTCAGTGCCCCGTCGTATCCGCTTGGATGACATTCTGTGCGGCTGCACCACGGGTGTGGTATCCCTACCCAATTTCCGCCGCTTCCTCCACACCCGGGAACACAGTGTAGAGAATCTTAACTTCTACGAATGGTACATTATCTACTGCACCCGGTGGTCAATTCTTGAGGCGGAGCTGCAAAACATGGCCCCTGCATTGGACTATTATCCCTCCTCTCATCACATCCCCTACTTTTCGCTAACCGAACAGGAGATGGTTCCCTTTAACCCTCGCCCGGCTTCCGACAGTGAAAGCGAATCCTCTTCTACCAAGTCCCGCAAAAACGACTCCCACTCCTCCCTGGTCCACGATAGTTTTGACCTGGAGCGGACGCGGCCCACCAAGATTGGTATTACCGTGCAGGCACGGATTTACCTCGGTGAGCTGAGCAATAATCAGCTTTCCGTCAAACGCCCCCCCTTCCTCGTGGCTCTGGAGTCGGCTTTGACCCCGGATATCGACGAAGCCAGTGACTCGGATATGGATAGTTTGGACGGTGCCGTCCCGACTAAAACGATGGCCCGGGACACGTCCGCGGTTAACAAGCCCAAGTCGCGCGCCACTAAATTGGCCACCAGTGTCAGTTCCGGCAAGTCCTACTCCGACACCCACTTGCCGACCGCCAAGTCCAAGACCCGCCAGCCTTTCCGACGGGAAATTGACCACTGCGTCAGCCGGTTCTTCTCCTCCTACTCGCCTGACGAGCTCAACATTCCCCAACAGATTCGCCAACAAGTGGTCCACGACGCCAAACTCACCACCCACCCCGCCGTCTTTGAGGTGGCTTTCCGGGAAATCTACAAGATGCTCGGCCGGTCGGTGCAAGACCACTTCCTCAAGTTCGCGGAACAGCAGTACTTGGGGGAGATTTAAGGTGTCTCTTTACCGTCGTCCAGGTTTAATGTTCATTCCACACAGACTGCTCCCCCCCTCGCTTGCCTAAGGCTTTCTCCTGAAGCTTACCAATTGTTTACGATATCGCGACTGCTTACTTGACGTTTTGTTACACACCACCACTTCCACATAGTCCAACCTTTTCCCCCTCTTCATCCCCCCTCGACCTCTCTAACATCCTGTACTATCATACTCTACCTATTCGCCGACAACACTCTCATTGTTAATCTCGTTTATCCTTGACAATAATTTACATGACTATCTCACCCATTTCTTGTTCATGTTTTGTACCTTCTTCTCTCACTCCACATGTCTGATACGCACTTTGCCACCATCACCTAGTTTTTGTTCTACTTCTATCTATTAATTGTTTAGTTCTCATCCAATGCCCGCTTAGTGGTCCTAGTACGGTATACATCCCCTAGGGCTCAGACGGAATAGAGTTCGACACCTTTACAATGTGCCATAAGCTTCTTTTCGCTTCACCACCCTATACATATCTTCTGCACACCATTGTGGGGACCGCTGTCTGATGAATTACATGCAAGCAGAGGTGGGTTTCAACGCCCCTTACCCTTATCTTGAATAAATATTACTGCATAAGGAATAACTTGTACATTGCTACGGTAAGATTGGGAACATGGCATTTGGAATAAATGATTTTATAGCAGTAAAGGCTCGAATAATAGAACGATGCCTGGCAAATGTCTGCTAAGGTAATCTTTGGTGTTCGCCTGAGTTGGTGTGCCATACTGGTTGTTAATCTACGGGTTACTATTAATATTTACCAATGGCCGGGTTTGTACGGGAGGCAACCGGTCGTCGTGCCTGTCGTTGGGGACAAATAGTGTAGACGGGTCCATTTTTTAACCACATGCTACTGTATAGTAGACCGCATGGTCGCCACATCAATACTCCCAATTAGCCTTTCCCTATTGTTCCCTAAACTAATATATGTCCCCATAGGGGAATTGATGTCCCTATTTCACAGCAGTTGGCCCTTTGTGACGAACGGGATGTGAAAATTCAAGTGAGACTCCCTTCGTGGCAGATACCCCGGTTGAGTGAATTTCATGTGGCATGTTGGACTTTGATGTAGGGACTTGACTGTGTACTGTATATATCAAGGGATGGAGATTGGCGCTCCGTAAGACCTTGTCTTTACACTACTTCTATTTTGCGTCCGTCTGTACCAACAGTGAAAACCCTGTGCTGTCAAATTGTCCACTAGCCCGGACAGGCGTGTTAATAAATGAGGGTATAACCAGAGGCTGTTACGGGGCTGTGCCTAGTTGGCATTAGTTGTATTTATTTTTAACTCATTACAAGCCCCAGTATTTGATTGGTGGTTACAATCCGCACCCCCTACTGGCGCACTAGGACTGTGTATGGGTTATGAATTTCAAATGATAGCTAGGGTCTTAGAAAGGCCCTTGCGTCCGTTTTGCTGGGCGAATAGAGTCCAGTCTATCCACTAGAATGGGACCTATCAGCCATGCCAAAGGTATAATAAACGAAACGTGTAATAGGGTCAGGTCACTAAGTGTTTTTATTGATTGGGTAGAAAGTCCAAATGATCGGTGCACCAACCGGTTTTTCATCAGCTGGTCCAATGACATACCCAAAATATATAAATCCCAACCGGTGCAAGTCTTGCGAGACTGGAGGATGTATTGTTAACGAATAAACGAGGATTCCGATTTTACAATATAATGTTTATACAGGACTACTTACTTAGCTTTACCTGTTTAATTTTTGTGGTCGTATGATAGAACAATTCGCCTGGCGAAGCGATAATCTCGGCGCCTTACGTGGATGGGCGACCAATTAAAATCCAATCGGAGTTTAGTGAGAAGCAGGAATACTATCCCCCTATCGAAATGGAAACACACTATTCGGTAATGGAAGCGGCGGACCTTCCGCTTAGTTTTAAATCCTATGGCGCGACAGTAGAGCATGGCTGAGCCCTCTGGTTGAGATAGCACCGGTCAACCCACTCGAAGATTTGACCACCCCAGCCTTTTCCAAATGAACGCCGTCTATGGCTTTCCCGGCGTCAAGGTCGGTTGACTGACATACCATGGGCCCAATCCGGATTGGTGCTGATCCGCGACGATGTTTCCTATCCATGGCGCTCGTCCAGAAAAAGGTCCGGAAGCCACTTTACGCCTTACTTACGGCCAGGGTAATCAGTACCAGTTGATGGAGGGTAATTGTGGCACGGTAGGGGTTCAATGCTAGGAAAAAATTAACAAAGTAAATCAATGGGATTCATGTACTGTACATGCTTGATTAGCAAGAGCGGGCCATTGTAGCCAACCGACCCTATTCCTGATTGGCTGGCCCTCGGTCGCATACTTCAATATACAGCGGGTAGCTCCTTGACAGTATTAGGAAAGCTGGGATATAGAGTGGGGGAGCGGGTCTATTGCCATATTTTCCAAATGACAAGCCCTTACCCACTGCCACGGCTTCCAGAAATGGTCACGTCGTCATAGTCCAGGGTATTGGGATCCACGTTCAGTGTGAACAGAATAGGATAGGGTAATCAGGAGGCAGGGGTTGGGTAGTGGGGAAACTTCTCAAGATTTTCGGTTTCATAGTACAGCCTTATAAGGCTATAGTGCCATCTGTCAATTAAAATCCGATGATTATCTGTTACCCAGGTCCGCTTCCGCCGTATTGACCAGGTACGCAGGTATGCAAACTCAAAGACAGCAGCAATGGGGTTCTCCCTATGGTAAGGGTTGCGAATAAGTGCCCTGGCGTGGGTATAATGGATGGTTCGGTAGCAGGTAGGGCGCATCATATCCCACATCCTTTAATCAATTGAAACTAATACACATGATCCAGTAAAAAAATCCCCGCATTTAGTTAGTGAAAGAACAGTGCCGATAGCCAGAACTCCGCCACAGAAGCAGGTTTAATAGTTTGTTCGTCACCTGACCTTATCTTTATTCTGAGATTATCAATACCTAAACTATAAATCAAAAGCCGCGTACGCGTACACCGACACCGCTATCACAGGGAAGGCCAAATGAATTCAAGCAATCCGGGTAATTGAAAGCCCGTTCGCAGGGCCAGACTCGGGCAACCGAAGCCATAATATTCTTCATCTCGATTAATTAACATTGAAAATAGTACATGATGCCACCAAACTACACATGCCAGATACATATAAAGGGTCAATTTAAACTGGTATCCCAGGGAGTACGTGCGGTAGGGAAGTAGTTGGGATAGGTGTTTTTGAGTCTTTGGTTTTTACTGTTTCAGTTCAGGCTTGGAGATAAAGTTCCGTACTTACAATCCATATAGTATAATGCCGCGGATTAACAACGGCCTAAATTAAAAATGAAAACTACAGATTGCTGTGGCCAACCATTTGTATGGCAATCAACAGTCATGCTTCACAATGATGCACTAATTAAACTCTCGCTGATTTCCATACCACCAGGTTGTTGACAGGGAAATGTAAGAGAGATAGTCTGATCAGGTATGCTTGATGCTATCATTGATTAATGCTGGTTTTGGTCATGGTTATATGTGGGGTTGGGAAATGAGAGACTGATAGCCATGGGTGTACTATAGCTGACTTAAGTTTTCACATAATGAAAGTTGAAGCTTAAAATACTAAAGTTGCATATAAGGTAATATATATACTATAGGGTCTATACATCTTCAGTAGTGAGAGACCACCTTCAACATTTGCGATGAAGAACCCAATTACAATAATATTCGTCGCCATGATTACTTTACAGCCATCCACCTAGGGCTTTAGCAGTAGTAAGACCCTTCAGCAAGTGGCGCACTTAGTCGATAGCAAATTGTCCTGGCAAATCCTTTGCGGTTCAACAGAGCCTACATTAAATGATAACTCTGGTTAATACAGTCAATATAATAATAAATCCAACATGAAGCCTGGTGGAGGCCATGTTCGGAGTATTTGGTAAACAGTCACATGGAAACCCTAGAGAGGCCCTGTCCTCCTATATGTTGGTATGTCGCACGTCTAGATGGTTACAGCTATTTAGGCATCATACTGATTACATTGCTAAGGACATATATTACTTATATCTGGCTATTAATAGGGTTTAGGGGTGAATCTATAAGCACAATCGGCTCTTTAGAATATTCAGGACTATCAAACAATTATCGGTTGGGCCCCAGTGTCTAATGTCTAAAGGTATGTCCCCCAAGTATTACATAGCAAGTCATAAACTCGGCTTCATTGTGCCAATCTTTTAGTAGCGATAGCCGCAAATAATAGGTCGTATTATATTAATCGTGGGGTTGTATAATCAGGTATTGTCTGTACTAACAATACTAAATAATCAGTAATTCATTCTGGTAAACAATGTCATGGGTGATTCATGTTCACGCCTAACCTGTGGTTTCTGTGGCACTTGTCTGGTCGCAGTAGCATGCGATGTGGTTT
>JANBQC010000093.1:0-61395 GCA_027576995.1 Dimargaris cristalligena
CTACGTCCTACGCTTGCTTTATTCGGTTAGTCTTGTCACCACCCCTAACACTAGTAGCCCGCTTGGCCATGTCCAACACCCCGCCTACTGTTAGAAGCCTACCCCCGAGACTCTTGACGGACTAAGAGTGGTTAACTCGGGCGACACACCTCCATCTTCGCAGTATCCAATTTCTAGTTGCACTCTTCTGGTAACCATAGTGCTGTACATGTAGTCACTATTGTCTTAGGCTTCTACTGCTAAGCAATGAGTACAAAACAGGTGTTTCACAGTTTAACCAGCTAGTAAATTGTCCCCCTGCTTGCTCTCTTTCATAAGTGGCAAACAACAGACGCAAACCGCTAAAGGGACATGGGAATACATAGGATAGCGGGGATTCATTTATTTCTAGGCCAACTTAACCCACGAGCCCTTTTATATGTAAAGTTACTAGGCTCAACTAGGAATAGTAATTGATACACGTGATCCAGTGGGGCCAGTCACATTGGATCTCGCGGACCGAGCTAGTTGGCCCACACTGATTGATTTTGCCGTCGCAAGGTACCAAAGTCTTTCACTTTGGAACGATAGTTGCTCATTCAGCCATTGGTAAACCTCGTTAAAGCCGCTGGGGCCGCAATCTAGCCGTTTTAAAATCCACTGAGTAGCCCGCAGTGTTTGTGTCGGTTTATTGTCCCTTCCATCCTGCCATTCTCTGACTTCCCACCCTCTCGTGCCGCTCCCCATCATGTCCGACTACGAGCATTACTTTCTATCCCAGCAGTTCACGCTCTGGCACGTTCTGACGGCTGGCCTAGCCGGCCTGTTTCTCGGTTACATTCACAGTCGCTTCCAAGCAGCCTCCGCCTTACGGACGAGCCCCATTTCCCCACCCGGCTCTTCCCCGACCAAGAATGAGAACCCCGCCGACCTGTCCGGCAGCGATTGGGAGGACGACGATGAGGAGATTGATCCCAACCAGGAATTGAAAATGGTACGTATGCCCAAATACCGTTACTAGGGGTATATTAGACCCGGCTGGTTTACTGAAAGCGAGGGGGTTTTCCCCCTTTCCCCGAGCCTATTGGACCTTGGCTCTGCTTAACAGAATATTATTTTTATGTATCAACTAGCCCGGACTGTAAAGTGCTGTTATTATTCGAATTATGTACTAATTTGAGTTTCTACCACAGCCAATCCTTTTTAATTCTCTTACCCCGTTATTACCGACTTTTCTTACCCTTCATGGTTGCTATCATAATGATTAGAACCTACTTGTGCGGAACGACCTTCGCATGGGCAAGGGTAAAATCGCCGCCCAATGCAGTCACGCTACGTTAGGCTGTTACCAACGGGCCCTTAAAATGGCTCCCGCAAATATCCTACGCTGGTCCCGCTCGGGCCAAACTAAAGTGGCGGTGAAAGTTGAGGATGAAGAAACGATGCTGGCGCTCGAGGCCCAGGCCCGTGCAGCCGGACTGGTCACCTATATCGTTGCTGATGCGGGTCGCACCCAGATTGCTGCGGGGTCCCTTACCGTACTGGCAATTGGACCAGCGCCCAAACACGTGCTAAACGATCTCGTGGGTCATTTGAAACTATTATAGGCCAGGTAAAATATAGGGAGTAAACGCTATATCTCTTTTACATTTTCCATTGTCCCTTAATGGAGAGTAAGTAGATTATTTAATGCTTAATCGTACTCTGATATTTCAACGACTAGCAAAATATTATTTAAGACCTATAATTATTAACCGGGTGGCCTATGGAACGGGTAGTGTCTGCGCGGATTAGCCTTGTCCTCTATAATACTTGGTTTCTAATAAAGGATCATATATGTGTCATGAAGGTCGCCCCTCAGTCCAAAATGCCCGAAAAGAAGTTTACGGTTTATCCAGCCGTTGATGGAGAGCTGCGTTGGATAATTCGTAAAATGAACACGTACACCCAATTCTAATCATATGGTCAGGCTGTAGCAATGCTGGCCTCATACACCGTGTCGCGATTTTTGGCCAATGTATTGGATGGTTTGCCTACTCGTGCGTAAGGACATAAGTTGAGTGTCAGTAAATATGGCGGCTATTAGCAATTATACTAGCAAATACATATGGGAGAAGTTCATTCAGGCTGTATAACGAAGAATCCATTAGATGAGGCCAATATTACTGGTTAAAAGCTATTCTCACATATGTTCGCCCATACACGTATTATGTAAAACCTTATACAGCTGGTTTGAATTTCATCCATATAAATATATAAACCACCAACCTCCACTGATGCCTATTAATAGTTCGATCCTTATCGAGATGCTTGCACATCCAATCATAAGTAAATCCCGGGATTTTCAGCATATTACCAAATCCGATTATTCAGTTTTTTATTATAAAAAAATGATTATATATTAATGATCCCCGAGATACACATATAAATAGGGGAAGGGGAAGGGAGTCGAACAGAGAAACGGAAGAAGGGACACATGCACGAAGAGAACAGAGTAGACAGGCCGTATTATTGGAGATCAATAATGGTAGTGGTAATCAGTGGAGCACAATAGCCATCAGTAAATATAACTACTAATCACAGTCAGGTCCCAAACGGATGGGCGGGTAGGCAAGGGGGGGAGTTTAGAATGATAAAGGGAACAGTAATATAAAAAATAAAAAGAACCGAAAGAACAATGAGCGAAACGGGTAAATAAGGCGAGAGTGGGAGAAATAAACCTGGTAAGGGAAAGGTGTGGGTAGGGGTATGGCCCCCATATGAATCAGTGAACGAAACCGACGTCCCCAATACTACTACCACCCCGAGCGAAATAATGATAATAGAATTGGAAATACGAAAATGGTAAGCATGGCAATTATACATCCGATTCTAGTTGATGAGGGACATGTTAAACCGCCAACGGCCATCCGCCAACCCCTCCGCCGTATCATCGAGCAAGATCTGGCGCCGCGATGCGACATAGGCCGTTTTATCGAGGATTTGCTGACGCAGCGCGGGGATGGATTTACGTTCCAAAGGCCGTTCGAGCAGGCCACTCAGTTGTTCGGTGGCCATTTCCAAATCGCACTGGTTATCTTCGAACAGGGTGGTCAAGTTACCCGGTTCCAAATAAAACGCGAGGGCGTAGGTCCATTTGAGGGTCATGCGGCATTCGACCAAGGTGTCCACGGCATCCCGGAGGAACTGGACTTCAATCCACGAGAGATCCGATTTCTGCTGCATGCTTTCCATCCGTTTCTCGGTTTTGAGGTACAGTTGGTGGTCAAGTCGGGCACTTTGTTCGTGGTTGGCGTAACGGTTATAGTAGTGGAGGTACCGTTTAAGCGACGACCGGGATTTTTCCTGGGAATCACGGGCGGCCTGGCTACTTTGTTCGCCGTACCGGTTGCAGTGGTACCACGTGCGGCCATGCTCGGCCCAGGGGCCCATACAGACCCAACAGAATTCGTAGGAACATTTCCGGCAGGTCATGTGGTTACAGCCGCCGTTCTTTTCGATAATCGACCGACACCGGCTGCATTCTTTGGTATTGACCGAAATCCAGGTGGACGTTTCGGAGTCGTCCATGCACTTCCTGAGCCACAGTTGCGTGAGGTTACAGATGCAGGGCTGATGGTTGGCGTAGCCGCAGCCGAAACAGAACTCGTGGCCGCAGCGGCACTTCACCGTGGGCACCGTGGAGTCCAGGGCCGATTGCGGGGTGTGGCATTCGACGGCGTATTCGCAGCCCGGGGCGGGGCACCACTTCATCACCTGGTTCTCGTCCACGAACGAGCGGAGCAGGAGGCGCTGGAATTTGACATAGTCCACCGGGTGGGCTAACATCTCCACGGACGGTTCGTCCACCACGTTCGGGCAGCGCGTGCCGGGGCACTGTATCCGGGCCGATAGGCCTTCATCCTGGATCTTATGCGACAGGTATTCGTTGTAGCATTCCACACAGAAGGCGTGGTCACAGGCAAGTGCGTACATGGGCACGTTCGGTTCGTTACTAAAACAGATTTCGCAAAGCTGATGCCGTAACGGGAGCACCGTCTTGGCGCGCTTCGCCTTGGCTTCGAGAGACAGGGCCTCGTAGGGGATGAACTGGACCCCTTCACCGTCCCGTCCCCCGGCGGCGGCAGCAGCAAAAGTAGTAGTGGTGGTGGTAGCAGTAGCAGTAGCCGTCATCGCGGGTGGTCGTAAGGAGGTAGGGGTGAGTGATTTACCAGCAGCGTGGGAAGTTCCTGGGGGCGAGGGGGTGGTTGGCGAAGGGCTAGGGACGGGCCATGTGCCCTGGCGAGCGGCGAAATACTTTAGGATTTCCGGGCGCACCGGACGGGCCGCATCGGTTTCGATATCCGCAATGCCCGCGTCCCGCAGGACCCGCTCGGCATCATCAATGTAGCGCTCAATCAGTTTCTCCCGGTTCCAGCGCATGGTGCGTAGCATCATGGTGGCGTGGGCCATGGACATGTCAAAGACATTGCAAATCTCCGCGGCCTCTTGCCGTTGAATGCGGACGAGGTCGGCGGGGGTGCGGACAACGAAATCCACTTGGGAAGGGGATTTGTCGCCGGGTCGGTGGATGGCAGTGAAGAGACCGGGGTTCTCCATTTCGTCGTCCCCCACGAGGTCGTCGTCTTCGTCCTCGTCGTCTAATTGGTCGTCATCACTGTATGCGTAATCGTCGTACTGAATAGCTCCCTGGCTGGTCTCCGGCTTGCCCTGGGAGGTGGAGTGATCTTCCCGGGGGGGCTGGCTAGTGGTGTGGGAGGTGGAGGTGGCCGGGGGTGGGGACGACTGGACATCTTCCATGTACCCGTCGAAGGCGTCTTCGTCATTGGAATCGAAAAAATCGGACTCTTCACCTCCGTTGTGGTAATTCGATGCAGTGTGAAGCCCCATACTAAAAGACCACCTTGGTAATGTACGATGGGGAGAAGGCGGGGGGGGGGGGGGGGATGCGCGGGTGATAGAGGGATAGGGAGATGGGAGTAAAGCGGCAGTGCTATCTAGGAATGACGGGAGAGGAGGGGTGAAAGGTTACAGGGGTAGTAGAAGGAATGATAAAATACAATATTAAACGGAGAATGGAGAGAGAGGGTCGAGGTAGAGCTACTGTAGACTAACGCGATATGGGGGAAGAATGAGACAATAGTGTGAGATAATAAAGGTATTGAATGAGAAACGGCCTGGGCAATAAGAAGAGTATATAATGAGGCAGGAAGAGCAACGCAAGGGCGTGAAAGGGCCAAGTATATAAATGTACGTGTATTTGCGCAGCACAGGATAATGAAAGAAAGGCCCACCTAGCAAGCAGGGTGAGTAATCTATATATATTGGGTGTGGCAGATACTATGAGGGGTATTTTCCTCTGCCCCCCTCCCCGTTCTTCGACACTTACTCGGCTCCATGCCGCATAGTGACTCGGTGGCTTAATTGGGTTATACCGCAATCCCCCCCCCTGCTGCCTATGGAGCCGGTTCAAAATCTCGAAAGAAGGACACGCAAAAGAGAAAAACTCCGTTCAAGCGACTTCATCTCCCGTCCAAAGGTGGAGTGAAACATCTCCTCCGCCTTGGAGAATATTCACCTATTCCCGATGGCAACATACCATCATTAATCAGCCATACACATAGTATACCCCCGCGTTCAACCAACTATTCAACGGGCCGTATTTACTATAACCGCCATGCAAAAGATGGTGCTGTGAATGGCCCGCTGACTTCCATGGCCCAGTTGCCCGACAAACCTCGGACCCCTTTCCAAAAACCAAGCGGGCGATCCCCCAGTGATTCGGAAAGTAAATCCAGGGGTGGTCCCTCTTCGAACTTCATGCTACAAAATACTTCATGGCATTCTATCCAATATGGGGCATATGAGGCCCCCCGTCGTTTAGCCTTTAATCAATCCCGAATGAATTATTAGTTGGACGGAGTGCAAAAGGCGACCTTGCAAATACTCGGGCAAAGGCCCCGATTGCACATCAATTAACATCAACCGATAGCAGAAAACCCGAAATCATCCCGTTAAGAAATTGAAGATATGGGGAATATGCAATGGCATGGTTAAGGATAGTAAATAAGTAACAGATGTGAATAAATAAGAATAATTTAATAGTAAGCAATAAAGCCCGGCCAACGCGACAAATCCATGGACTTATAGTATAACTGGGTCCCGGCCCGATCTTGCATTAAAAACAAACAATCATAAAAGGCCTAGGTTCGCCGCCTACAACGGCCAAGTTAACCTAAACCAAGACAGCCCGAGTATAAAAGAACACGCGCATTCGCTGCACAACCATGATGGCCAGTGAAATGTAAGCCAAGCCGTAGCCCGTATAGATCCGAAAGAGGGAGCGGTATAGAGGTGGGTGGGGGGTACACCACCATCCTGATATATACCTTCGTTCCTCTACTACTATGTCCCTCATCAGGTACGTGCCTCCACTTTCCGACTGGGCGGACTGGCCACTCTACATGACCGTTTCCCCGACGGGGGACTGATCCCCGCGCCCGATAATTTCCGTCGGGAATGATGGGTATTCGACGTCGGTCGGGGTGGGGTCCGCTGGAAAGGGTCAATGAGTGGCAGCTTAGTGATGGTCGTCGGGGTTAGAACCGCGGTGTCAAATTTATCCGCATCGTCAGAAGCGGTGGAAGTAGACGCCGGCATCGGTAAATTATAAAAAGAGAGGTCGCGGGCCAAAAGGGACAACTGCCGATTCAGCGATGGGCCACCACCGCCCATCAAGCCATTTCCGGTATGGTCGTCACCCATACCACCAATACCAGAACCATGCCGTTTCAGAGCAGCAGCGCCGCCACCCCGGTCACTGGAGGCGGAGTTCATGGACAAGAGACCACCCGATCCACTGGCCTGGGAAAGGGACTCCTCCGAGGAGGTGACTGTTTCCTGGGAATAAGTGAGAGAGGGACAGTCATCCGTCAAATCAATAAAAGAGGGGTTGGCAGTAAGGGTATTGGTGCTGGTGCTGCTACTACTACTGGAGGTGGCTCTCCTAAAGAAGGGGCTCTTGAGTCCCGTGACCACTTTAGTACTAGACGCTGCCGCTACGTTCACTGTTGATAAGACAACTGTCGGTGGGGATGGATGGGGCCGGCTGTTGAATAGTTGCCAGGTGTTCTTGGTTGCTAAAGGGCGGGGCAGTAAATAGTGCAATTGCACGATAATGATATGTTCAATAAAGAAAAAGACAGGGCATTAATTACAGGAAAATTATCCAAATGCATGGAGGGGGAGAAATAGTTCCATAAACGGAGTGATTGGAAAATGATATAGACTGTAATAATAATCCTACATGGTGTCGTCTGGGACATTGCCTGGAGCAGCGTAGGTTGGTTGGCAGGCCGGCTAGTTGGTGTTGCCGCTGGAGTCGCCTTCGTAAGTGTAGACGGAGTACCAGGGCCTCGGGGTTTCAGCTTCATCCAAGAAGTACATGGATAAGATACGTACAAATAATAAGAGAGGCGAAAGTCCAGCAGACAGATAGGGTCGGGTTAGTTTAGGAGTCGGAATTTATCCGCAATAACCCACGAGCTGCAGCTGATTAGGGGGTGATGACGGCTTGTTGATGCGTAATAAACTTACCACCGTGGGACTAAGGGAGTCGCGGGGGATGATGGGCAATATAGGTTCGGGTTTAGCGCTGTTGAATGGGGTGTGGTCGACGGGGTGGATGTGGCCATCTGCAATACCGGTGGCGAGTTCCTTGCTCAGTGCGCTGTTGTCGAGGGGGGTGTGTCCCAATAGGCAATTCGTAGGCAAAATGTAAAATTTAAGAAAATACAAGCGGCAGGGGCTTGGGGTTAGATTTCCCGAGTCGACGAAAGGTAAAGGACCGCAATAGAGCAAAAGGAAAATCTAGCACGGCCCAATAATAGTTACACTTACGCGCCGATAAAATGTAGGCCCTGTTCATCCAGCCCATTCGGTATCGGATTCAAGGGTTTTACCACCCGGTCGAAGGGGTCAAACACCCGTTGGTGCAAAAACGTCCGATCCGCACGCTGAAATTCGGCCTCGTACCCCGGCGGCACCTGATATTTGCCCTCGAGCCGCAACGTCTGCAACACCCGCTCTGCCGTGACGTGTTTCTTGAGCAACTGGTACGCCGTCTTCAGGCCAATGCGTGGAATCGACGGCAAATAATCACACCCCGATAGGATACACATGTGGCGGAACGTCTGGTCCGACCACTGGGCCATTTGCAGACCTTGTACGTGCCGGAAATTAGCGCGGCGGATTTCGACCCCGTTGCCTTGCTGGTCCAGTTTGAAAATGACGCGCTGGCAGCCAAAAACGAGCAAATCGGAATCTTCCGTAATGACGGCATCCACGAGTCCGATTTTCTCGAGGTAGTAGAGTTGGGCGTCGGCTTCATAAGGCGCTACAATATAGTCGACCTTCTCACGCCGGAGACGCTCAATGAGCTGCAGGGCCAGCTCGGGGGTAATGTCAACACAACGCTGGAAGAGCTCAGTGGCCTCCCGGCGGCTTCCCCGGTGGTACAATTGGAGCGCCTGGGCCTGGGCCTTTTCCCGCTTGGCATAGCGGTCGTCTTCGGTGTATTGCTTAGAGGGCAGGGGACCGCCGTCGAATACGAGAAGGGGCTTGATATTATGGTGTTTCATGAGGTTGACAAATTGCATGCAGTATTGTACAAATCTGGGAGCAGATAAGGCCAGGGGAGGTGAGGTAGGATAGAATTGGGTATAATAGGGTGAGGCTATTAGTGTGAGTGTGTGGGGGAGGGCTAAGTATGGTACCTATTAGTCGAACGACGTTAAACTGGTTGCTTAATGCAAATAAATTAAATAACCAAGAAAATGGCCCGAATTCCACCAGCGGGCGAGATGGGATGTGATGGAAATTATCGTCACGGCGGGAGATAAAAATTGACGCAATGTCCTACGATCAGCAGGACTGATGATGATGATTATTAAATGACTATGCCCCAGAATGGCATCACTCTTAATTGAAAGTTGTCTTTACTTTAAGTCCACGATCACTTGCTTAAATCAGCGTCACCAAAGCGGAAAATCCAACTAGAAGTAACCTCCAAATGTATATGTATATATATATATATATAGATATATCGACATATGACCATAATGTATTATTTTTCTTCCAAATCAATAAATAATTATTTTTTCTTAAAAAAAAAAAAGACTTACCGGTCAGTAGGTTTGTTGAGCCCAATTTCCGTGGCACAGCCAAAAGCACCCTTATGGAGCCAGACGTAGGCGTCGATGGCCACACAGCAGCCGGACAGGTCGCTTAGGTGAACCGGCTGCTGGATAGACTTGAGGAGCGGCAATAGTTGGCTGATCCCCATTCTCAAATTCGGCTTAGGCTTAGATGTAGCGGGGTGGGCCGGGGGGTGTGTAGAGGGGGATTCCAAGGGCAGACTAAGTTAGGGACGGTCCCAATAAGTAGAATAAATAACGGAACCGGAGGACATTCAATAACCCTGCCAAGGCAATGGGCGAAGGGGTTTCGAAATCGCCGGAGCGGATTGGCCGTCGAATGCTATATAACCTTCAAGGGGATAAGAGCAATGGAGTCTAATAGGGAGAGTGCAGTCCGATAAAGTATATATAAATAGGTAAATAAATATGAAGTACTATCCAGCCGGCAAGTGGTAAAAGGATTGAAGGAACCAGGTCGGAGTTTGAGGGCTTAGCTAGACCAAGCCAAGGGACATAAATGTGGCATTATTATACCTGGAAATCCAGCCTAAAAAAAGGGCCTAGCATGGGTTCATAGGGTGCGGACCGTATTTCAAGTGGCTAGATGTGGGTTGAAAACCCCTTCGCCTTTTCCCCCCTACATTAGTTTCCCTAGTGGGCTATATATTGACCAATCCCAGTCATGGCTTCTCCCCTCCCCTTCCAGTTGACAATAGTAGTAGTAGTAGTAGTAGTAGTAGTAGCAGTAGTAGTAGTAGCAATAGTGGAGGGACCCATACCCAATGAACCCACGACTTGCGCATGTCGATAATCTAAACACTTCACAGCAGCTCCTTTTGTTTATGTTTTGCTAATGCCTACCATAAAGTGACTGCGCCATGGCCCCCCTACTGAGCCCAACCACCTAGGTGCGTATATCATCAGTATCACCATCGATTGGCCTGGACTGGAAGTACCAGATTTTGCATCAAGTCCACCGACCGCAGTGACCACGCTATATTGGTACCCTAATATGGCCCAACACACTTGCCTAAATACCTTGGCATATTCTGCCCAATATGTCTACTAATTACAGTGATTGTAAATAGTCGGCGGTACGATTGGTTTTATCAAAACGCGTTTATTCGGAAACTCCACTAAGAACCAGGGCACAGTAAGTCGCACTTAAGTATCCGCATAGACAGCACAACTCCTCACGCCAATTCAAATACAGATAAGCCGACATGGACTACAAGACAGAGAGATTCGCAATCACAACCGAGTGCAGTATAACACTAAAAGCAAATAGCGTGTTCATTCCAATACTTAATTAATCCGGTTGTAACAAAGCAGGGGAGCTAGAAAAAAATATCCCTGCCACAACCCAAACACAGAAATTTAAATGAAATTAAACCAAACATTTCAAGGTCAGATATCGATGAAAAAATTAAAATATAAATTCTGGAAGGCAAATGAGAGAATTCAGCGATAGAGAGATTAGTATATATGTACAACTGTAAAGCAATAACCAAGCAATTTGTCAAGGTTAACCATGAAATAAAAACAATAATCGTATTTCAAATAGATCAGTCTGTAGAAATAACTCAAGGGTAAAAGCAAATTTCCAAAATAATAATAATAATAATAATATGATATTCCCCTTTAAACGAAAACAAGATGAAAATTCGGTAATGAGCTATTGTGAAGAAACAAGGGGGAGAGGGTTCCAACATTTGCAAAATCGCTCGTTTTTATATAATGAGTAAATGCGTGGGGTTTAACTCGACGCCATGCGGTAAATGTTGACAGGCTGGTGGCCAACCGACCCATTGGACGTGGCGACCGGTGTCGGATGAGCCCCGAAAATCGAATGCGCCCCATAAGCTGGAGTACTCGCCATGGGATTGCCGAAAGCCTGAGCAAAAGGGTTTAAGTTGGCAAATGGATCCGGCTGATTCCCGTTCGAGGCATTAAGCGAGACGGGGGCAGAGGGCGGTCCCAACGCGCCACCATTCATGGGTACGGGCGAAGGGCGAAAGTGGGACGGTGACTGGGTTAATTGTTGTCGCTGCTGGTGGTATGAGTGTTGGGATGGCTGTAATTGAGGATACGCTGGATTACTGCCATTCATCAATCCAATAAATGAATGAGGAGAGGATGGGGTCGGCGGCGTAGGTCCATTATCTTTAAAGGGCATCATATGGGTGTTGTTACCATTCGAATTAAACGGCGGGAACAGCGGCGACGGCTGGGTCTGGCTCACAGTATGTGCCCGTGGTGAGAGGTGACCTTGGCTGGAGGCCGGTGTGGGGTGGGTGTGGTGGCTAAAGAATGGGTTGGTGGGGGTAGTGGCTGTGGATGAATAGCTCGGATGGGTCTGAGTTACTGGCATAGTGAAGTTGCGGGTAGGTGCGGGGGGGTTGGTTAGACCCAGGGATAAGGGGGCTATAGCGCTATTGCTATGGGCCGTGGGGGTAGTCACCATACCACTATATGATTGGATGGAGTGGCCCGAGGTAGGAGGAAGGGACATGGGTTGGCGGGCAGCCAGTTGCATCCAAGGATCAACAGTCGGCCCGGAAGAACCAGGGCCCTGGGTAAAGCTATTCGGGGCAGTCATTGTATTTGACCGGCTCAACGATGTGGAATTGGGCGGTTGGCCTCCCGTAAAGGGGTTAGACATAGCCGGGGCGGTGGTGTATGATGCTGTCGGAGTCGGATGGGGTGCCGCACGGGACACCATGGAAGCCATCCCCAACTGCCCATTGTGCGCACTGTGTCCACCACCCATGGCCGTAGGTATCAGAGGGGCTGCTAATCCACCGGATTGGCTAAAGGCCATACTAACGGATGGGACTGGACCGGCGGGAATCAGCAATTGTTGGGCAGGAAGGGCCTCTGCAGAGGGCATGGTACTGGCGCGAGTCGGTGGAAACCCAAGTGCATCCATTTGAGTAAAGAAGGGGTTACTGGCGGATAAAGAAGCCAGCGGAGCAGCCGCGGTGGAGGTCATGGTCACGGTGGGGCTCGAATTTAGAGGCCGGCGACTGGTAATTTGAACTTGGCCGAGCTGGCGGGTCACTTCCACTACAGGGGTAAGTTGGGGGTTAGGGACCGTGGGTACGGCCAGCTTGGGTTCTTTAAGAGAGGGCATGCTTCGGACTCGATTCAGCGAAGGACCACCGGGTCGGGGGAGCGGTTTTGTGGCGGCGGATGGGGCTAGAGTCGACCCATTATGGTAGGCCCGATCCTCAGTGACGGAAGAAAGGGTGGCGGAGGAATCACCCGAAGTACGGCTTTCAATGGAGGGCCGGGATCGGTGATGGGTTGAGTTGGGGGCAGCCAGTCGTGGGGATAAAATGGCTGTCGCAGCGGGCTTGATGGGAGCAGCCTGGATAAATGGGGGGGGGGGGGTAGTGATGTAATAGACAGGAGCCAGAGGCCATGGTTTATAGTGACAGGTGGAAGGTGGCTGGGTTAGAAGGTGTTTGTGGAAATGTAATTGAGATAACTGGCCAAGATGCTGAGCGGAAATGCACTTGCGCAGGGAGAGGATAAATTATCACTGGTGGATATTAAGACATGGCTTACCTTTGGGGCCTGACTCTGGGATGCGAGGAGTCCCTCGTCCACCCAACGACGCCGGACATACTTTTGTCGAATGAATTCTTTGACTAGATCCAGGTCGCCGTGGGCAGGGAGCGGATAGTCCTTGGCCGTCCATTTAGCCAGCCAAATTCGGGTGGCTTTCTATTGAGGTTTAAGTCATCAATTATATACATACAATGGGTTTCCGGGGGAATGAGTTGATGATGTATGGGGTTCGTCGAATCAACTGGGACAATCTATTTAACCGATGGAATTCTCAGAACAGGCCAGTTGCATGGTGCATCACTAGCTGAAAGTCTCGGCCGATTGGAATGGCGTACTTACCGCATTACCGCCGCTCACCAATGCAGAAATTTCGGCAGGGGTAAAAATGGAGGCCGAAATGGACTTAACCCGGTGACTAAGCTCGCGGCTACCATGTTCCGAATTTGGGCAATATAAAGGGAATAGCATCAGGAGGGTTAATATTTGCTGCCGCCTTACCCATGGGTATTGCTATTATCGGCAGTACCCTCATTAAAGACATCTCACAAAAGCAGGGTAGTTAACTAGTACCACGGTGGTAGGGGAAAGAATCTCCAGGTGCTGCCGTGGCATCCTGGGAAAAGCAGGAGGACGTGACTAGTTAAGGGACTGCCTTGACTTACTGGAATCCGGAACATTTTTCGCAAATGAAGGTATAGGTGAACAAGTTGGCGTAGGAAGGCAACTAGGACGTGGGAATGGATGGCAAACAAGCGGGGCGGTGAGTATAACAGGGTTAGCGGGAGGCATAGAGGAGAGAGCTCTGGCAGGGTTGGGGGGTAATATCCGAAGAATGGTATCTCGATAACCGGAAAGGGGGAAGGGGAGAAACCCAGTCAGGGTCAATTCAAACCATAGGCGGATACACAAGGTAAGTGGAAACAGGGGTTTTGTGGACAATACTTACGGTTGAGCCACAGTCGAAACAGTAGCGGTTCTCGTGGAGCTTCAGCAGGTCCCGGAGGGTTCTGGATGGGTTGCGTAATAATAGGAGTAGGAATCGCCGTCGGTAGAGCAGGTGGGGAAGAGTTAACGTGAGTTATATAGAGGACGGCGGTCCTTGGCAGGATAAGGATAGGTTGCGTGAAGGGATGGCCGGCGGATTAGAGGCGAGGCTTACCTGAGGTTTCTTTCGTTGACTTTGCGGGACATGGCGGTAGATTGCCCGTCGGTGGTTTTTTTTAGGGAAGGAGAAGGTGGGCCGAAGAGGGACGATACGGATACCAATGGAGCCGGAAGAACAGCGGCAATATACTCAAGACAGATAGCACAAGTTCGAATGAGAAAAGGCAGCCAGGAAATGCAAACGAGAAATACTGACAGCAACTAGAAAGTAAGTAGTTTAGAGAGGAAGAAGCGCCGGACAACTAAGTACACGTCGGGAGAAGTAAAAAGATATCTATTGTGGGGCATACAGCCTAAGTGCATATAGGGAGGAGAGGAAGTTTGATAAAACACGGGGCCTTGTATGCTGCTACTGTTGCTGAGGAACAGGGCGTGGAGTATATGCGGAGGGGGGGACCATTCTTGATTCACACTGCGACAAGATGTGTTACTTGGTGGGCCTCGTCACCCCTACTATCTATCTTTAGCCTCTCGTTCATGCGATCCAATGGGGGGTTTAATATGATGGATACGCTACTGCCATCTCCAAGGGCACCGCTACTACCTCGTCTCTTGGGCTGTCCCCCGTTGCAATAATCGACCGGTTCGCTATTTTTAACCACGAGCCGAGGTGTCACGGCTACGTCGCAATCGTTCCCGAGAATACAGAAGGAGGGCTGTGTAGCACCACGTTGGCCCTTCCTATCCTTTTTTTTCTTAGCGTCAATTTGCAATGAGGTTAGTTGTTTTCCCCTTGAGTCAAGGACACCCCGACTGAGGTCGGCTAGCCAAGTAAAACCATATATACCCCAACTCCCATAGAGAAAGGCCGCTTCGGTTCAGTTCCAAAGGATTGTCGGCAAATCCCTCGAATATGAGTGTCAGCAAGTTACAAATGCACCCAGCCACATTATTAATCAGTGGAAGGGGCGGCGTGGGGGAAGCCTTGCTTGCCGAGTATGGCTGGCTGTGTCTATACGGGGTTATAAATAAACCATGTGCAGAGAGCATCTCGGGAAGTTTTCAACAGTGGCGGTTATAAATATATGGTGTATTTCCGATGTATGGTGTGCTCCACTACATCCCCCGCACTACTTCCCCTCCTTGGATACGTGTGTATGAAGAGGCCTCCCCTCCTAGGCCTCTTACCACTCTTTGGTTAGTTGTCAGGTATCAATCTAGTCCTTAGGAAGTAGGCCCACTCCTAAACTTACTGCAGTGGAAAACCCATAAATTAAAACCCCTCCTTGGTTACCGGATTTGGCTGCGGAAGTTAGCCTTGTCCATTTCCCAATCCCATTCAAACCACATGTCACCATGGGAGGGCTAATTCAGGGCCTGGCTATTGTATTTACACGATAACTCCGCAGGTAGTTTGCCGCAGCAGGGCTCTTTCGTCATTCAATCGACAACCCCTCCTCCCAATTACAGCTAGTCCGGTACATTCCCATTCTCCTCCCATTGCTTTAGACCCCGACCCTCCGGGTTTTTGTTGCATTTTGCCCAATCGCCATGTCCAGTCGACCGAATGATTCCGCCAGCGACGAGAACCTCGCCACTCTGGCCTCCATTTTTGAGCACCATACGCTCGAGACCTTGGCGGAGATATTATTAACCCAGGCCGATAATTCCCTGGACCGGGCCATTGAGTTGCTCCTCAACCCACCTGCTTCCGAGGTACCACCCCCCACAGCCACTTCGCTGAATCGCCGGTTGTCCCACCGGGCCCGGAGCCGGGAACAACAAACCCGCCTCACCCAGTTTCGCCCTCCCCCCTTCGCCACTGACTCTACTCCCGCCCCACCATCGAAACGCTTCCGCTCTGAACTGGCGACTACGCCACTGTCTCCAACATCGTCCACGAAAATGACAACGACCTCCACTCACGCTGCTTCGTTGACCGACCTGCTTAAATGGACCCCTGAAGGCGAAGGCAAGACCCGCCAACGGTCCCAGTTAATTATCCTTCGCCGCCCC
Source organism: Dimargaris cristalligena (assembly GCA_027576995.1). Lineage (NCBI taxonomy): Eukaryota > Fungi > Kickxellomycota > Dimargaritomycetes > Dimargaritales > Dimargaritaceae > Dimargaris > Dimargaris cristalligena. The sequence continues at coordinate 15,870 of JANBQC010000093.1, forward strand.
GACGACGTGACTCGCGAACTACCCTGTGTCTTAGTGTATAATTTCCTACCGGCGTTGCTTGCCCGGGACCTCTTGACTGATTTATTGCGAGAGACTCCAACTTGGCACCGGCGTAAGTGGTATTTATTTGACCGCCAGGTGACGTCGCCTCATACATCGGTACTTTATGCCCAGACTCAGTTAGAGCAAGACCCGGAGGATCCAGGATCATCTGGGGACAATGGTCCGGATAATACCACTATGCCGTCAAATAGTGAGGGGGTGGACCAGAAGAAGGCATCCTCAGTCGCCACCGAGCCCCAAGAACCCCACAATGGGGGTGGCTTTTATTTCGGCGGGTCGAAAGTTCGGGTACGGCCGTACTTACCCACCATGGTCGAAGCACGACGACTAATCGAAGCCAAAGTGAACTGCGTCTTAGCGGAAAGATCCCGGAATCCACTTGAGAGCCGTGATCCTTGGCAGGGTAACAAGACTATAGCCAATTGCTACAACGGGTCCGCCGAGGGCGTGGGTTGGCATGGTGACCGTTTAACCTACATCGGCCCCTTTGCGACAATAGCATCCTTGTCGCTCGGTGTTACCCGCCAATTTCGTATCCGTCGGTTTCCTGGAGTACAGGCCCAGCGGGACCCGCTTGCGTCGCCTGGCATGAGTCGGGTCTTCGGTATAGACTTGCCCCATAATGCGCTGCTCCTAATGTTACCATCCATGCAGGAAGAGTACCAGCACTCGGTACCGCGCTACACGCCGATTGACCCGCATCCGCTGAGTGGCAATATTCGAATCAACCTCACTTTCCGATATAGCCGCCCCGACTACTCTGCCGACCACACACCACATTGCCACTGCGGAGTTCCATGTGAACTCCGGGCCGTCACTAAACAAGAGGCCACATTGGGTAGATATTACTATATGTGCGAAACCGACGCCGTCCACGGCCAGGGCAAATGTTCCTTCTTTCAATGGATGGATAGTGGAGTGACAGGTTCTTTGCCACCACCTCCTTAATTGGAGTTTTTAAAATCTGATTAATGTCCTTGGTGCAGTTTTTCTCTATCCTGGCCTTTTTCCACTGAGGTTGGATTGAATTGTTGATATATATTCACAGCATTTCCCTACCTTTCCTTGCTTCTAATGAATATTATTATTGACTATTGGTTTCAATCTATCTTTATCGAAATTCCAATTCTCCGAAAACAAGGGGGGGGTATTCGTTATATAAATGTACAGGCTATATCAATGGCACAACTTGCTGATAGTGGACCAAGGTTTCGCCATATACTTGCATAACTAAACCTTAATAGTGAAAGGACATTCCCCTGGTACTGCCCATTCACACTACAGTGGTCAATAGTAAAGTCACCGCTGGGTTAATTCAAACTAATAACGATTCTTTCCCCAATGTCATCTGTCCCTCCCCCATTTACCTACTCTAGAACCTCACAAAGGGCCTGAGTAATCCATTCCCTTTCCATTGTCCCCATTCATACTCTCCCATTCCACTCTTCGTTCTCAATAGCCCCCCCCCATGGCTGACACGGCTGAGTCCTCACCTCCCTGGGCGGTCGCTGCCGCGGAGGAGCTCCAGGCCTTAACCAAGAAATACCGCGCTTCCCCTGCCTCCACTCCTACGTCCACCTCCTCCCCCCGACACAACCTTCCCCCCATCCTACCCGTCCAAATCGAGTCCATTCCGCACCGCTGGGACTTAGTGACCAAACTCTTGCGCGACTGCCCACGGGCCTATTTAGCCCGCGAGCGGCTCCACCGACTCCTGCGCCACCTGGAATTCAATCCCGACTCGCTGTGGGTCCGACTGGCGCTTTTGGCGGCCCTGCTGCCCGCGGCGGTACAGCGCGGGGATAAGAACTTTATCGAACGTGCGTGGTCGACCTTGGCCGAACACCGGTCGGCCCTCCGGCGAGCCCGGACCATGGCGGCGACCACCTGGGTCGTGGGTAGTGGTTCGGCATCCCCGGCGGCTACCGTTCAGCCTCTTTCAGTCGTCAATGACTTGCAGGCGGTATGTTTGGTGATTGGGCGAGGCCAGTCTTATCCGAAAAAGTCCGACCACTCTAGCAAAGCTGATACTGGTGACGGTGCGGGCGGGGGCGGTGAAACGACGCGGGAACTCAATCTGCCCACCGCCTGTCGATTAGACTACCTTGGCCTGGCCATTGAACTTAGCGACAACGGTAATACACTGGGTACTGCTTTAGATCACTGGCGACATACCGAGCTCGATCGACTCTACGCAGCCACTCTTGGAAAAATTGACAGTACGGTTGAGCCGTCCTCCTTCTCCACATCGACTCCGCTTTCGGAGTCTTCCTTTAATGCCGCCCGGCTGACCTCCCTACCCACCGTGTTGGACGAAATTAACCAACTCTTGTCCATGGATGAACCAGCCACCCCCGCTCACCCTCCCAAATCCGACAGCCCCAGCCAACTCCCCGATGGTCTACGACCCGACCTTCTGGATGCTTTTTACCGCCCGCTTAGCCAATGTTTAGCTCAACCCCCCAATCCCGGGCCTACACTGCCCTACAGCGGCCGGTTCGTGGCCCAAGAGAATCCCCCAAAGCATGGTGCGGCCGGCATTAAAAGCCAGTCCATGACTGTGGTGGACGTACTAGCCCTGCTCACCCAACTGGTGTTGGACCACCCGGCTGATCCCCAAGCCCCACCCCGCGAAGCCCAACGTATTTTTGAAACCACTCTGCGACGGAAGCTCTTGGTCCAGACCCGACACCTGATGCTCCCCCAGACGCTACCCCTCGATTTTCATCAGGCCCTTTTTCACCTCATCAATCTAACCCCTCTTACCGAACTTCTACACTACTTACGAGCCTACCCTACGCCCGTCTTGGCCTCCGCTTTAAGCGGTGCTTACTTGTGCGCACTGGTGATAGTGGCCCGTAGTCCACAACTGATTGAGTCAAGCAGACCGGAAGACCCGGGTTCTGAAGGCGCCACTCCGGTTGATCCCGTCCAACTAGCCGCATTTTTAGTCCGCACCCCCATGGAGGCGCTATTCCGGTTAGTGGAAACTGCCGTGGGGCCTCGACTATCCGCCAATACCCCGGATGTATCATCACTACCCGAACTATGGGCCGAGTATCAGAAATTTCGGGTGCGGGCGACTGAGCTGCAGGGCCAGGGAATTAACGAGGCCTTCCAGGCCATTATCGCCGTAGACGCCAATCGGTTTAGTTCCGATGGAGAATACCAACGGGATCGAGTCGACGAGGCGATTCGAACAGCTCACCCGGCCAATGTTCGTACTTGCCTCCAAATGTCCGATCAAATCGGACTGGACCGCACGAAGCGGTTACTCTGTCTCCTTCAGCATACCGTACTGACTGCAGTACCGGATATTCGTCACGGTGAACTATGGATCGAGTTTCTGGCGCCTTTGGTTCAAAATGAACCCCAGCAAGTACAAACGTACTTGGAATCGGAGGTCTACCCCCAGGTGAAAAGCATGCAAGGTACCACCGAGCCGGAGACCATGTATGGGGCCTGGTCGAATTTCTATAGTGTTTACCAAGTTACGGTAGCCCAACAGGGTTTATCAAATTTGAGTGCCATGGTTGGGCACCGGCTGGCGGTTATTCAGGTTTTTAGCCAGCACCCACTCCTGCGAAAGGTGGAGTGGTCCCAGTGGTTGAATGCTGTCGCCCTAGACCGGGCTCGGTCGTTGGAGTGGCCCAACGAAGCTAACGCGAATTCCGAAAATGAACCCTGGTCGACGGTGCGGGAATTGGTTTATGATTCACTTGATTATACCATCGAGACCGCCCTAGCATCCGTGTCGGAGCATTTTGTTCAAGTGGGCTGTCTATCTGAGTTGGGAGAGAAAGACGCCCCAATTTCATCGGCATCGGTCAAAACACTAAACGAATCCCTGCTTCGTCGACTGGCTTTCTGGTGTCTACACCGTCTCTGGTTTGGCTTCCTCTGCCAGAGTTCGGATGGTATGCCAGATTATTGGATAGATTTGAAGACCCAATCCCAACCGTTGCTTAAGCGACTCAAGTCAGCCGATATAGCAGCTCTTGCCCGGCTCATAGTCACGGAAGAGCAAGCGCAATTACCACCTACCCAACGGTCGATGGTGATGGAGACCCTTCAGTCCACCCCGGCGGGGTCATCGTCGGATTGGGAGGCTCCGGCCCAGTACCTCGATCTTATTGCGACGATGGGCCACTGGCGGGATCCCCTTTCCATGGTTTGCATCGACAAGGAGCAATGGTTGACGCGTTGGGCCAACGAATTTGGTCAATCTTACCAATTCTACACCTCGCTATTAACCGAAATGGCGCAGGCTGGGGAACCCCCCTACTTGATCTTTAAGACAGCCCTGGAATTGGATGCCCGTGGACTCACTCCGACGGCCGGTTCCCCCCAGGTTGAAGGTGCCCCGCTAACCCCGCTGGTCAACGAGGTGTACAACCGCCCCTTACTCATCCCGGATGGTGCGACTGACCCGGAGGACTGGGATATTCGTCTCGATTTGGTTCTCCAGCCGGCTGATTTAATCGGGGTTAACTTTGGCGAACCAGCACTCGATGACGAAATTGTTCGCCATTCCACTCGCACGGCTGAACTACTCCGCCAGTTACTCTCGGACGATCACCTTACCTCCCAGAGCCAGCTGCTCCTTCTATCTGCCCTCCGCCGGTTCCGCAGTGGGAATGATTCAAACACTGCTAATGATACCACGACTACGGATAAGTCCGGTGGGGATAGTGGTGGTGGTGCGGATATGGACGAGTGGCGCTCGATTCATTTGCGCACCCTGGTCAAGGCCCAGTGGGATATGGATATTTCTTCAGCGGAAGCGGGTAAGGATGCTGAGGCGAATTTGGCGGCGTTTGATCGATTGTGGGAAAACACACACGATACCGATCCCGAAGAAAAGAAGGGACGGGGTCGGTGGACTACGTTACTGAATATCCTGGATACATGGAGTAATACCCATGCGATGGTGTCTGGTGGAGACGAAACAGACGAGAGACCAGGGAGGAGGGTGTTGGCAGATGCTTGGGCCCACTACTGGCTAACCATTATTGGGCACCACATCCGGGCTAACCGATTTGAATACGCCACAACCATATGGTTGCTTGCTACTAGCCAATACGCTTGGTCGGAGAAGGTAAGTGCACATGATTTGAGACGGTTTTGTAGATCGAACGGCCGAAGTGCGACCTGCTGAATACGATGGTCTATGTTTTGTTCCTGACCCTTGCCTGATTGGCTAATTATGATTATTTTTCAACAACTGTTGAATAACTACTACCTACTATTCCGTTTATGTAGGTGGAGGCTGAATTCATTCAGAATCTATCGAGCGATGCGGCCGCTGACCAACCCCTGGTACCGATTTATTTTGGACTGTTGGCCCAACATCAGACCCATATCGACCAGACCGAATCCCAACTCCTCACCCATACTCAGCTTCCAGATACTCCATGGTGGACACCTGTGCTGTTAGTTCTGGCCAGTCGGGGTCGGCTAGGGGATCTTTTACAACAGCGGCAGGCATCCCCATGGTTAACTCGGATTATTGAGTCTCTAAGCCGGGGTCTTCGAACGACGTCCAGCATCGATTTTCTACACGCCCAGGCGGCAACCCAACGTCCCTTGAACTCCGCATCTTCCAATAGGGAAGAAACCAACCTTGGCCTACCTTGCGAACTCAGTCAGGCCGCCGATCAGTTCGCTTTCGTGGCCTTGCTAGCCGCCCTTAAAACTACTTCGCACCAACGGTATTTCGATCGACTCGTTTTGGACTATTTACAGACCCCTAGTCTACTTGAAACGGGACACCTCGATACAGATGCTGCCTATGCCCATTTACGGCGTTCCATCCAGTCACATTACCTCCACTCGCTTTGGGAGTTTCCCGTAGATGAAACCCGTCGGGAAAGTTGGTTCCAAGTAACCCGTCCGCCGTTTGATCTGGTCAAGTTTTTGATGATCAGGACTTGGGGCACTCCCGACGGCCCCGTGTCACCGAAGTAAAAGAAAACAGCAACACTGTAATGCCTATTGGTGAGCCTAGGGGTTTTCATTTATTTATTTTTGTTTTGCTTCGCATTCTATATTGAACGATTCTTGACCGCCTAATAAAACATGTTTTCATATTCGAATTTGGCACCAGGTTGTCTTAGTGGGAGTCTGCTGTACATGTGACCATGCCCATCTAGTGGACAACCGACCGGCTTCGAGGAACCTGCAAAACAACCCTTGATGTCGAACTCCATCTCGAGGGGATTGCGTAATACGGTTATATGTTATTAGTTTGCCTGTTTGAAATACTATTTCACAGCAGTATTCCGGTGGAATCGCGGACTGAACAATCGAGTCCTTGGTGTATCAGATACAAACAGGTTGGTTCAAAGCTGTATTCCGCCATCACGTGTACGGAGTAGACTTCGAGCGGAGGGAGAGGAAGTGAAGGGGGGAGACACCTTGTGCCATCTAAAACTGCCAGTAAACCAAATGTGGTTGATATTTTGATTGCGACATGGGTAGCTATGACCACCCCCCCTGGTTCTGCTAGTCTGCTTCAGTACCAAGAAGCAGGGTCGGTTATCGAGCGGGGAACTACCTACCTACTCACCCACTGTAATGCTTCCTTGGCTATATACTCCCTTCTCTTTAATATATAACCTCGCTTATACATATTCCACTTGTCCCTCTAGCTATTTATAATACCCACTGCCAACTGCCCTGTTTTATTCTAACTTAGCTTTGTTGTTATTGAACTTGGGATTAGACTTGTTTGTAGCACTTCTTGGGGACCCGATGATTCGTGTTGGCCTGGGCTCCATTGACCACTCCGTCCCACTCCCATCCGTTTACTTATCCCATTTACACCGTCACCATGATCCAATTCACGCCCATTAACATCGAAAAGGTCAAAACCGCCCCTAAAGACACCAACCAAGAGATTCATTTGGTAAGTCCAGTTCGAAATGGTTCACCATGCTTGGTACAGCGGGCCATTGGAGGGCCTGGTCCCCCTCATTGGTCTTCGCCACACATGCCAGCGTGTGGTTATGATGCTCTCCTTGACTCCCATGTGAGCCACATGCCAATATCGTGGGACCAACCGGACTCATTCTCTCTCTCTCCACTATTTACTACTGTATCGGTTACTCAATGCCATTATTTATCAATCACCGGTGACTATTGCGTTGATTACGGATGCTACCTCGGGTATACTGCGCTTCCCAACTTGGTAGCTGGAGGAATGTAACGACAAATACAACCGAGCATTGCGTCTCTCCCATAAGGGGCGGTGGCATGATGCCCGAATTATCTTTGAGCAATTGCTTGAATCCCCCTGGTTCCATATTCCGGGCGATGACCCGGCGTCTCCCCCTCCCTCGTCTGTCCCCGCTAAACCCGCTGGATCGACATCGACATCAGTCCTGCCGCGTGGCCGGGTGTTGAGTACCGAGGACCAGGCACGGTTAAACCAGTTGCGGTATTACGTCTACAAAAATTACGCCAACATATTGGCCACAAATCCCCCTTCCTCTTCTCCACCGCCCTCATCATCCCCCGCTTCGCCCAATTCGGACCGGCGGGAAGATGTCCCGTCGATAACCCAAACTTGCCACCGTGCCCTCCGGTACTTTACGAGAGCGTTGGAAATCGACGCCAGTGACCCAATGGTGTGGTATCAGACGGGCCGGCTGGCCCGCCAGGTGAGCCAGTACGGTTTAGCGCGGTTTGCCTTCGAACACGTGGTATTTACCCCTCACCCCATTCGGCCCAAACCATCGAGCTCAGGTGCCGGATCGGCTACAGCCCCAGGCGCCGGCTCTGTTGTTACCCCCGCGGTTCCACTGGGAAGCAGTCGAATTTCCCCTCCGAGCGACCACACTCTGTATTTTGCTACATTTAGTCCCATCCAGTGGCGGAGTTTCCGGGAATTGCAAGTCGTTTTATACACCCTGGGTGATTTGACGACATTCAACTTGCACGAGATTGCCCTGACCTCCTATTACCAACCCGATACCCTAATCCCCTGCGTCGCGGATTTTCCCCGCCTCCCCGCGCCCATCTACGCCACCGCTTTGCGGAGACCATCCCTACTGGGGGCGCCGGAGCATCTTATGGCAGTAGATGAGGCCAAATTACGAAATAGCGCGGCAAATTACCCTTTCCGGCCAACCCCAAGACCGGCCCGGGAGTATTCCTTGGATGATTTGAGCTGGGATTGCTTGGCCAGACTTCTACTTGGCATTTGCCAAGATCAGAATAAACAGTAAGTCGACTCTTTACAGTTCAATTTATAGGCCTCGGTATATTGCGATTCCCGAACCGCATTCTAGGTAAAACCGCCTGTGAAAAAATGATTCTATACATATTGGGACTGCCTAACTAAACATTTTGCACCTTAAAAATCTATATGTTTGATTCGACTGTGCCAATCATTTCCCCTCCTTCATGGTTATACCAGGGATGTTACCTCGGCTGACCCCATTATTCAGATTTTACTACCTACCAAGGATGTCGACCCATTGCCTATATCCAGCAAAGCCCAATCAGCCGAAGAAGCCGGCCATTCAGCTCAATCGACGGTGGTCGAAGTAGCCCCCTTGGTGAAACATCTCACACCTCCCAAGTCCAACCTTCTCCCTCCGCGTTCCCGTCTCCTCCACCGGTCCCAGGATGTCCTATTTAATCACCGGCAGTTACCCCCACCGCCACCGAACCGCCATCCCGCCCTGAAACGCAAATTATCCGAGTCAGCGCTTTCGGACCTCATCCTCCGTCAACAGTCCACTGACCAGGCCGTACCGGAATGCCGACCGACCGATGTCCCCGAAAAACATAGTAAAAGTGCCACCGCATCCCAGCCCAGCTCCCCAACCAACTTATCATTCGACACAACCGGACCCCCTGCCCCGTATAAGCGAACCCGACGCACTTCTCTTCAGGACAATTTCAAAATGTTGGGTATAAGTAGGGCCCACTCCTTTAACCTCCCCACTACGGTGGACCGGGTCGTCTCCGGGTCGGAATCGGACTGCAGTGCCCCCCGACGACGCCCGTCGGCCAGCCCCCGCTTAACCGCCAAGAAGGGTAAACCCATGGGTCGGCGGTCCTTGTCCGGCCTAACCTTGGACACGCCGAATAAACCGGCGACCATAGCCAAAAAATGGGCCCCCGATCTGAACCAGGCCCTGGTTGATCTGGTTCGGCGGTTTGGCTGGTGGGATATACCTACAGGGACGGGCAACTGTGTCAATAAAAGTAGCGGCGATGAGTCGGAAAAAACTGGGGCCTCGACACCTCTCCACGTTACCCCACTTGACCCGATCAAGCTCCAGGATCTTGATGAGCGTGCCGAGAGGATACTCAAGGTCTGGACAAAGGCACCTGTGACTATCCAAGCGGTAACCCGTCAGTTCCGTCGGCACGGCCAGCCACGGGGTCGCGAGGGCAAAAACCTCCTGGCCCTTCTCACCCTGCTGGACGACGTGGATACGAGCCCCCAGCAACCCACCATGTCCGTCGTGGAAATGGTTCGCCAGGGACTGCATCCCCCCACGGGGGAGGACCTTTCCCCAGCCAAGCCCCATCCCGAAACAGTCCGGGAGTTCGTTCAGCTGGTCAACGCCCAGAAGGCGGGCATAGGCGATTATTGTTTGGCCTTCCTTTTCTACCACTTTTGGCCCTGTAACTATTGGCAGGAGATTTTCAACTGGACCGGTGCAGTGACCGATCTAGCGGCCCCAACAGCCAATCAGTCTAGTCCCTGGGAACGCAATGTCTGGTCGGCGGATCTACGGGGTGCCATTCACCAGCTCCTGGTGCTATACGGATCCGACCTCTACGATTGCCTCCGTCGGCGTGTTTTGGATATGACTGAACAATCCGAATCCGACAATGAAAAATCACCGGCTGTAGATTTGGAGTGGCTTCAGGGTCACCTAGGCGTATGTGAATGCCTCGTCGATGCGCAAATCGATAGTTTAGGACGATCCCCGGATATGGCGGATTTGCAATGCCGTAGCGACGCCTACCTTACCCTGTTCTACCGGTTAATTGTTCCCTTTGAACTGGGAATGGGAGTTCGGTTTGGTTTATTGGCCGAATCGACACAACTCGCCCAGCTCCGCTATCGTCGGCAGTGGATTGATTTCAAGAGTCAAGTGGCCGAAAATAACCCCAACGGGGCCCTTGAAGCAATCCCCGAGGCAACGACCCGGCAAGCCGCGACCCCAATGGACTTACCCAACTGTCAGTTTCTGGCGCATCTGGACCCGACGACTGGTCTTCGTATTCGGTCCATATTGGTCAACCAGCGCCAAATTCGACAAGGGTACCGCGATTTTGACCGAGGTCATTATGATCCCTGTATACGGGGCTTGCGACAGGTGATTACCCAGGGCCGGCCCATTTTCTACCCCATTTCGAGCCCAGTCCCACAGTATGGCACGGATCCTACCAGCCAGTTCTACCGAGTTCTCATCAATGCCAATGATTCAATGAAATCCGAAGCCCCTTCGTCACCTCTGGGTGGCCTAGTTGACGATCCAACACCCACCCCCGTCGACCCACTGAATCAAACCATTGATGAGTACGACCGCCTACGAATTTGGGAAACGCTGCATCGGGCCTACCAAAAACGGGTTCCGGCTAATCCCGTGGACGCCTGGAATTGCCAGTTCCAGGGCCTGCTGGAACGGGTGGACTATCTGAGTGATCTGGCGCTCCAGTACGCCGCGGAGATGGACGCCGGTCTGCCCGATGCCTATTTCCCACCGGCCCGGGGCGGTCGAAACGTCTCCGAAGCGGCCTCTAACCCAACCGAGCAGGCCCTCCTGGTTGCCGTCTTCTTCGCGGTGCTCCAGGATATTAATCGGACGATCCGGTCCCTTACGACCAGCGCCCATACCATTCTACTCAAGTATATACCCGAACGTCGTCCACTCCCAGATCAAATCCGACCGGGCCGGATACACGTCATTCCGCCCCCTTTCGTCGCCACCCCCGCGGATTCTCACCCATCCACCGCTGTGGCCGCAGTCGGGACTAGCAAGGTTATGCCTACCTCGCTACTAGTGCTTGTTCGTGTCGCCCAACACATTATCGCTTACGATGATCATATCCAGTCTCTTCCTGAAGACGAAATCCAGGTACCACTGTATACCCTAATGGCCCGCGTTTGGGAACTGCTGATTGTGGTCCGCCTCGTTCAGGAATTGCCCCCGGAGTGCATTTGCTACCAACCCCCTTTGCCCGGCGAGCAACTGGGGTTGGAACTCCCGACCGACCCCAGCACTATCCCGCCTCTACTCCTGGATTTCCCCTCCACTGGCCTGGATCCCCAGTGGATGAAATCGGGGCCCCTGAAAAAGATTATCCGCTCATTTTCCGCCTGTCTACGTCAGCTACACCAAACTATCGGGGGGATCGGACTGTGTACCGTGGACAAGGGTGCGTTCCTATCCATGAGCCTGCAAATCCACCATTGGAGCTCATTGTCGCGGACATGCGTTCCCAAGGAGACGAAGATGGTGGCAGTGGCGGAGGCAGATACCCGTACCCAGCTGGAAGAGAAGCAATGCCTGTATTGCCTCTACGATGTGTATCTAGGCGAAAATCTCGCCGACCATGACTGCGAGGCCCAGCCCTTTACGTTCGATTCGGCTGCGTATGTGTTTGCCCAATTTGGCCCGCTGGTCGCTGAACGGCTGTTCCGGCACGCCCATTCCTTAAACAATGACTGGAAGGCCAATTTAGATGAGATTGTCAAGGCCATCGGGGATCCACCGTCGGACAACGGGCGGGTGACCATGAACGAGCGGGACATCGAAGAGTACCTGGATACCGCCGTGGACTTCCGCGCCTTACCCGGCTCGAAAAAGCGGTCGCCCGTGGCCCACCGACTACCGGTACTTGACTGTGGTACATCCCTCCCCCGGGTCTACCAGCAGGTTTATTTCCTACAGGGGTACCTGCTGCACACCGTCCTGCGCCAACGAGTGCGACTCAATTCGACACGAGATAGCGGCGACACCAATGCGGTGATCGAATTGTACCGTAACCAACTGTCGGTCTCACCTACCCGGGCGAATGTGTGGTACTGTTTGGCTAATATCACCTTCGACGACGCCAAGGATAATTTGATGCGCCGGGCCAACTCCCTCCTCAAGAGTGCAGACGATATTGTGGAGTCATGTCGGATTATCCTCTTAGCCTATACGCAATGCTACGATTTTTACCAGGCCCGCGGAACCCGACCAGTGGGGGGTGAGGGAGACCCACCCTCCTCCACCATCCGCGTCCCGGAACTGTACCTCCCGGCCTTTTGGAACGAACTAGGCCAATTTCTGTGGTTGGTGACCAAAAAGCCGCTTCAACATCGCGTTTTCCGGCCCAAAGTCACCGTCGAAGCGTCGTTCCCCCGGAAATTCAACGGGGATGCCCTGAACTCAGGGTCTCCGGAAGACCCTTTAACCATCTCCCGCCAGCGGTGGTTGGATCAAATGAACAACCAGTTCAGCACTACAACATCGCCCTCGGCCTTTATCCCGACCAAACGGCAGGTGTATCGCCTCGCCGCCACTTGTTTTAGCCGGGCCCTTAAGACGAGTATGGCGCAACCGCCGCCTTCGCATACCCTCCTGAACCAGACCGCGCTTTACCCCCCTTGGATGGCCGCCCTCCTGCTAGGCAAGTGCCTCCATCAACTAGAGGCCTCCCCCTTGGGCGCCTACACGTGTTTTTTCCGGGCCCTGCGCATGCTCATGGCCGGCAACGAAAATGGCCATACGAGCGGTTCCCCTGCCGACGGGGTGATTGACGTCTTGTACGCGATCCTGACCCGGCTGGCAAAAGATCTCTATTTCCAGCGGGTGACTGCAACGACCGTCCAGGAGGCCCTCACGCAACTCGGGGCGCTCCTCAGCGAGTCCGAACCTCTGGGAAAATATCTACCTAAACTGGCGGAGTTGCGTCTGGGTCGAGTGACTCGCTACCCTCTCTCCGCCGGGTCCGCTACTGGTACGTGGAGTTCGGTGGACTGGGAGGCGTTCGGGGAACTGATCGACTGGCTGGAACTTCTGCGGCAGATGGATAAAAAGAAATGGCACCATAAACCAGTGTACCGCCTAGCGTGGATCCAAGCATCCGTCTTCCACCAATTCGCCGGGGCTGAATCCACGCTGGCCTCGCTCTTCAATGCCCGCTCGATGACCAAATCCTTCGTTAATTTTTACAAGACGGAGTGGGAAATGCCCGGCCGGCACTACTTCTACGCCCACAAATACCTTCTGTTTCTCTTTAAACTGTACCGCCATACGCTAGACCTCGACGGGTTCCTGCTGGTGGCCAATCGGTTACGCAAAATCGATAATGTGCTGGTTGATCCCAAGGGGGTGGTGGTGGCCCTAGCGTCCCACTATCTCGTGGCCCTGGAGAGCGCGGTAGCGCAGGCCCTTTCATTGGGGGATAATGAGCCATTGGATCCGCTCCCCCTGGTGAAAACGCGGTGTCTGGAGCGGTTTGAAAATCAGGCAGATACCCTCGAATGTTGGATACCGGCCATGATGACCAGTGAAACTAGCCCTGCCGTGTCTACAACATTAGCCGGCGCGGCAGGGGACCGGGTCGGTATTGGTCACCGCTACACCGCCTCTATCGCGAACGCGAATGGGAACGGCGACACTGCCTCGTGCGTGAGTGGTGATTCCAACGTCGGAACCCCACCCACTGCGCCTAACCACCCAAGCACGTCAGCCGACGAGTTCCTGGGTATTTCGATCCCCATGGAACGGGGCAATGCACGTACCTTCCGACCGACTTCAGACCGCCAAATACTGGCCCTCTACCGACTCTGCGGCCTTTTCGTGCATGCTGTCAAACTCAAGAAATTAAACCCGGTGCAGCATAATGCCGCCACTATCGAGTTTTTGGTTCAAAGACTGTATATTCAGATCCTGCGGAGTTTCATTGATAAGTTCTATCCGGATTCGCAGGCGGCACCGGCGACTCCCAATGACATGATCGTCGAGCCTAATCCTAAAACCGAGTCCACCACCACCATTACCACCAACCCCAATGCCGCCCCTGCCCTTACTACTGCTACTGCTACTGTTGCAACGACTTCGGTACCCCCCTCCGAATCCCAGGCTTCGGCCTCACACCAATCCCCGCCCACCAGACAACCCCAGACTGGAGGCATGGGGGCTATTAGCACTGATCTCTCGGAAACCGGCCCACGACCCCCGGTACCGGCCTGCCGCGCCCCCGACATTTCAAAAGAAGCCGAGATAGCTGCTTTGGCCGAATGGACACCGGCCGGGGAGCCCTTATCTCTGGACTGTTATTGCCCCGCGATTGATGACCCGGCCGTTCCCGGCAGCGGCGATGCTACGACCCGCTCGGACACTCGGCGCCACGTTAAATTCGTTAGCCGGTCCGATATTCTGTCCCGCGTTTATGTTTTGTTTAAGCTGATCTTACCTAAGGTAAAGGGCGTTTCTACCACTCACCTGAAAGCAGATCCCTCCTGAAAATGATATGGGCGTTCTTTGTCCCCTGTGTGGTCTTGATTTCGTATACCATTTTGAATTTATAGCCTCATCTATATACATATATAACTATAACTATAACTATATATATTTATATATACGTTTGCTCCCCTGGTATACGCATCACCCCGACAACTGCCTGTCGATCGATCTCAACTTTTTTCAATTGCCATGGATACTCGGGTCCCCCTTCGTATGTTAAAGGAGGACACTAAGCATATCGGTGTAAGTCAATTGTCCACCCAAAACCTTAGAGGCTCGGAAAGTCGCCGAACTGCGACAACAGTAGCAACGACAATAACGTCGGCCAAGGAACCGGTTGTTGCAACGTGATCGCACCAGCGAGGATTTTATATAGACTAGTACATGGTTGTAGATATTATGGCTATTATTTTTATTTTATGATATAATACGCAGGCCTGATTAATTTGGGAACTAGATTTTTGTGGCAGTCTCCTTGTCTGCCCTCTCAATATGTAATACGAATAATTCTTTTTATAACGATAATGAATCCAGGTAGCCTTTTCATTATATTTTCTTTAGCCCGTGGTCTGTCTAACAGATGGCCGTGTTAGTTTTTGAACTACCCCCAGCCAAAATAAAAACAGACATGAATTTTCATTTAAACAAATCAGAGCTGCAAGAAAGGTGGTACGCGTTAACCCCTGACGGATTATCTGCCATTCATTTCAGGGTCAAGGTTATACAACGAGCGCTGTTGTGTCCTGAGTGCTGGGACCATGGCGAAAAATTAAGCCTTTTTACGTGAATCCTATGATTAAGATCAACGGCTGTAGGGAATATTTTGATACTAAATCAATCGGGTGAGGCATTTCCACGCCCGTCATTTCATAGGTTTGGTTGGGCTATCCGGTCCATATTCCATATATCAGCAGCTATGCAGCCGGTTGAGTACCGGTTCCTTTATGAGCCTCCCTTTAAACTCCTTTGACTTGTCTCTTCCCTCCTAATGGAGCCGTGGCTTTCAATACATTCGCAATTCCTTCAACTTCAGCCTGGACCCACCCCTCGTTGCGAAAGTCTCCGCGTAGTACCCGTGGCCTGGTAGGTACTACTTGTCGCAAGACTGCTCGCCCATTTGTAACTAGGCTTCCCTGTGGCATGAGCAAGTCTACGCTTATTAACCATCGTTATAGAGTATTCACACGACTTACTCTAGTGGAGGTTTCGCCGGTTCACAGCTTCCATGTAACAGTCCACCGACATTGGCTCCCCCGATTTTAACCATTCCAACTCATCTTTTGTTCTTCCTATTACTCCGACCTATTAGCTATTAGTACTCAACCCCCAACTAGCCCAGAAGCAACGCCTGTCCTCTCATTTCCGCGCGTTTCCCCCCCTCCGCTATGGTTAAGAACCGTAAACGGCTTGCCGCCCTCAAGCGGCGCCTTGAAAAAGCCCACCCCTACCACCGTAAGGGCCAGCCCTCAGCCCACCCTTCCAAGAAGGCCGCCGTCAGCAAGACCGTGCGTCCCTCCCAGGCGGTATCGGCAATCACACCGCAGTTATCACAGCCAGCCAGGTCGGCCACCAAACGGCCCCACCTGAGGAACTCCCCCAACGGTAAGGATACCCTCATGGCCCCGGAAAATTTGTATGTAGCGTCCCCCGTTCGGAGATCTTCCCAATCCCCCGGGGTCGTCGAAGGAGCAGGTATATGGAGGGTCACTGGTCTGCCACCCGTCCCGAATAGTCAATTGCCCACTACGATAATCTTCTCTGACTCGGAAGACCGGCCCTCGTTTGATCACATCCCCACCACGGGCCATCCTATATCCTACTCAGCGGCTAATATTTCAACGGGTTCACCGGGGAGGCCAGCAACGACCCCCATCGGTCTCCAGCGGCAACTCCCTCTCAGTCTGCGGCCTATCCCAGCATCGGCATTGACATCGATATCGACTGTTGGAAGGGCAACTATGGTGCCCTTTCGAAACGAAGACTTCGATCTCTTATCCACCCTAGCCACCCAGTGTATCCAGAGCATGGCCATCGTGCTCGACGAGGTGTTTCCGATTACTACTGGGCAATCCCTCACTGCTTCCAATCGCCAGCGAGTGCAGCTCCGGTGGAAGCAGGCCCCCCGATCACCGGCCTGGACCTACGTTATTCGCGACTTCCATACCTTCTTCTCGTTTGCTTCATTGACCTTCAGTATCACCGATACCCAGTTTATACCGGACAGTGTGGTGGCTCATCTCAAATACCCCACCCAACCCGAACACCGCCAATTCGCCCAGCAGGCCGTGCTTCTGGGCAACGTTTGCCTCTTCATGCGCTCCGTATTTTTCGGCTTCATTCAACTCCGACCCGCGGTGCCCCGGGGCGACTGTTCGTGGGGGGTAACCATCGATCGCGAGAGCTACCAAACGTTTACCCGAGGCCCGGGAGCACCATCGCCCGGTTCTCTTCTCCCCGGTCGGAGTCTGGCTCGTTTCCGGGCGGCCACCCTACGATTCTACGACCGAGTGATTGTACCAGCGGGTCGTCCCGTCGATGCCCAGTTGGCGCATGTGGTATTCGCCATGTGCCTATGGTCCGTCATTATGGAGGAGCTGTTGCCAAAGGACCGTGGCTTTGATGCCGGGGCCCTAGAACAGCTTAAGGTCCGCTGCCAAGCCGCGCTGGCCCGCATTTCGGAAGGGCCCGAGGGTAATCGTGCGCCGACATTCAACTGCCGCGACACAATCGACCATTTAATTCTTGACTTCAGTGCCCGGCTCACCGATGCCCCACTGGCCAAATTACTTGCCGAGTATGATTGGGTGATGATTTCCCAGACGATATATCGATTTATTTCCGGGATTCTGGACCATGTCAGTGTCTCATCAATTAACCATCCGGAGGATAGGGTACCAGCCGAGAATACCCCATCTCCCGCCGCCGTCGCCGCCACTGGCACTGCCATTGAATCAAATCCACGCTTGTCTTCAGCCTCGCCGACCAAGTCCCCGAGTGCTCCGGAACATATACCCAATGACCCACTAAGAAACACTCAACCACCCTTACGCACACCCCCCGACCCAAATCCTCCTTCCGAACCGTACTCACCGGTACAGGGTGGCGGCGACCCGGAGGTGTCCGATATCTCGGACGTGGAAACGGAAATCAATTCGCCTCTCCCCGACGCCGACCACCAAGTCTTCCTAGCCCTCGACGCCCGACTTATCCGGCAGCTGAGCCGCTGGAGTGAGGCGCAGCTTCGTAATGCCACTCGGACTATCGAACCCCTGGTACCCTTCCGTAAATATCCGGCCTCCTTACAGCGGAATAACTCGGCACCTTTAACCAAGACCCCCTTCCACCTGCGATCGGACGAGGAACTGGCCCGGGCCAACACGTTGGTGGAAGTGGTGCCCCCGCCTATATCACCCCAATTGAACGGGAGAGACCCGGGTCAGTCACCGCAGATCGAAAGACACGTTTCCGAGCCTACCCCCCAAGCCACTACCACTACCACCACCACCTCCTCCTCTCCCGCCTCCTCTTCTACCGCCGCCACCGATACTGTGCCCCATTATGAGCCACAACCCGCCAAAGTTCGGCGTTCCGTGTGCTTTGCCCCACGGGCCGTACTCGTTGAAGAAAGGCTGGATCCCAGTCCGGCCCGCAAATACCCGCCCCTTCAGTTGAGGGGCACTCCCCACCTGCGGGCCCTTCCCGGTTCCCGCAGCTACCGGAATATGTCCGATGTAAGTATCGATGTCATATCGACCCGACCTTCCTCGGCCGACCCTACATCGCCAACCTCCTTGCGGCCCAACCCCGACTGGAATAGTCTAAGTGTTCCCAGTAGTAGTAGACCTGGAGGGGGAGAGTCCTGGTACCCCTCCACCTCCAACCCAGAAGTCTCCTACCCCCCGGTCAATTTGCAGCAGCACGAAAATGGTATCCCTTGTTACCCCCCGACCCGGCGGCGGGGGACCCACATGGAATGGACCGAAGGAGAGGTGGCGGCTCTCGAAGAGGGGATCCGGCGCCACGGCAGTCATTGGACCGCTATTGTGGACGATTTTGGTGGTAAGGGCCGGATTAGTCATGTACTGGCTGCCCGTAAGCAGCCCCATCTGAAGGATAAGGCCCGTACCATTCGCAATCATCGAATTCGATTTGGGGTAAATTTAGGGCTTTACGAAAAGACCCTTTAAGGCTTGTAGGAATAGCACCCAACACTACCTATAGAAATTACTAGACAAGACCTAGGGACAGCTGGTCTCACGAATAATAAATTATTGTAAAAGTGTGGTTTGTAGTTGTTTTGTTTTCATTGGATCTAGAGTGGAATCTGATATATACGGGGGGTACTGGTTGGGTTAGTGGGCTTTGGTTTATAATATACCATTTTGATAATAAGAGCTGGATGAGTAGCGCGGGATGTGCTGAAGAATTATTTTTAGATATCTAACTAGCCTGTATACTTTGGAAAGGATGTGCCAATAAACTATTATATTATTTGCCTCTATATGTAACGGTTTATTGATGAGTTTCGTGACCCCCTTCCTCCCAATTACTTTACACTCTACAGCCGACCAATGAATTATGTAATCACCTCCATAGATTATGTTAGAATGACTGCGGCCAGACCCCACCCCCAGCCAGCCCCAGTCTCAGCCGCACACACTCTCGATTGGGGGAGGTCATTCTCTCCAGAGAAATTTGAGCACTGGGTTGGGATGTGGCTGACATTCACCAAGCTAAATTTCACATTCCCTTGGTCCTTCATTCCACTACATTACTAATCGCCGATTCTTCTTAGTGATTGCCTCGTCTCTTTTGCCCATTCGTCTTCCTCAGCCATCTGTTTCTCACCATGTACCGCTCCTTGAATCTTGTCCGATCCGCTGCTTTGCGGTCGCAGGCCTCCTTTACTCGCGTCCAGTTCCGTTCCATCACCGACGCAGCCAAGGCGACTATCGAGAGCAATATTAAGAACAACGATATTTGCGTCTTCATGAAGGGCACGCCGGAGCAGCCCATGTGCGGCTTCAGCCGGGCCACTGTCACTATTCTGGAAGTCCAAGGTAGGTTGAATGTCACCCCCCTGCGCGTACTTTACCCCAACTCTGCATTCCGATCCGTCTGTGGAACCGAATGCCTACGTGACTGATTTACGCCGCCTTACCCAGCTACTCCATATAATCTAACAATCCCCCCTTCCCTTTACCCGACTACCCCTCTTTCTAACCATTGGTATTTTTTTTACAAAACAACTCACCACCTATTTCATCTTATTACCCAGGTGTCCAAAAGTTTAAAGGCGTCAACGTGCTTGAGGACCCCGAGATCCGTGACGGCATCAAGGAGTTTTCCCAGTGGCCCACGATCCCCCAGGTCTACATCAAGGGCGAGTTTGTCGGCGGCTGCGACATTATGCTTAATATGCACAAAAGCGGCGAGCTGGAAGAGCTGCTGGTGAAGGAAAAGCTGATTGAGCCTCTACCGTCGGAAGGTATCCCAGAGGTCGAGAAAAAGGATAATTGACCTTAGTATGGATATCGCCCCTGTCAATCAACGAGTCGCCCGTGCAGTCGAAATTCCTGGGCTGTACGCTACTGAAAGGTGTAATAAAAAATTGGGATTCCGATTTATTTTCAAGGAAAGGTGGTGAGATTTTTATTTTGAAAACACGAGTAGATTAGGCTGGCCAGGGATTAGGCCCGAGGGGAGAGGTGGGCCGAATTATGAATTTATAATGCGGGAGAGGGTGAGGGGTCCTAAAGGGAGAGTAATGATCAGCTCAACTGCGACTTCAAATTTCCGATGCCAGCTTATGAATTTGGGGAAACAGCGGTGGTGGCGAAAACTACGTGTGATTCAATAGGCGGTTGGGAAGAAGCAAAGCGTTGGAGGAAAGGTATAGTGAAATCACCTTCCTATTAATATTGGCCAATTTTTGATGCTTCGTCAACGAATCATTAAATTTGTTTGTTGGGAATCGAAAAGGGCTGCGAGTCTCGATGAAGTGAATGAGATTACATTGAATGTGTATTAAAGGAAGAACGTCGGACAGTTGGCCGGATGGGTCGGGATAATTTAATTAGACTGCATGAATGGTCACTCATGTGTAGTGCATTGTCGGACATACATCAATAGGCCGGACATGAGGGAGAGGGTAAACCGATTGCCATAAAAGTGTGATACTTTGAACAGTCCTTGGTTGAAAAATGGAATCGCGTTCTTTCGATAGTTCTATACCAAGGTGACCTGAGATGCTGACTTGATCGATTGGAAAATGGGCAAACTGCAATGCGCACAATGTAAACTGCGGTTAAAATTAAAGCAATCTCTAACATATTAAATAGTCTTTACCTAGTCCAGAAGTTATGGTAAATGAAAGGGAGACATTGGAACTAATGTCGACTAATGGTATGGCCACGCATAAGTAAGCATGGGTCTAACCAGGCATACCTGATGTAAATATGAGGTGCTGCTTTTAAGTAAATAATTTAGCACAGCTACTAGTTTAAGGAGCACTTCATTAAAGGGCTTGGTATAAGAGTGGAGATTGACGAGTGAATTGATCGCAAAAGAGGTTCCAGTAACTTTGGGGGAAATTCCTTAGATGTAGCCCACTTGGCCATGATTTAGCAGGGGGCAGCCTGATTGTCCAGACCCCATAAAGGAGTGGCGTTGCTATGATTCGTATTCTAAGTCCGGTGAATGTATGTTACCCTGTGGCCATAGCCGCTGTCAGACTGCTTACCCATGCTTCATTATGGACAATCAAACCAGTCCCCCGTTCCATCAGCATTACTCTCACAATCCCTTCCGAACAGATGGATAATTCTGGCCCCGACTCTCCGTCACCCCAAACAAGCTGTTAGAGAATGGGCTACTCTGATTTCGGGAAACGGCCGGCACATATTGCTCCAGTCAGTAGCAAAGCCCCTTGGATATGTATGGTGTGCCTATGGCAGCTCTTATATTTATGGAGATATTCGATTCACTGAAACTATTGCTGACAACCCGTACCCTTACTAACGTACAACTTACTTGGCCTTGTCATTGTAAAAAACAGGCGGCGTTTTAAAAACATGTATAGCCAACCATATGGAAAGGATTTACTAACAGAGCCTACATTATGGAATCTGGGAATCCTATCAACTAACCCACTGATAGCAAAATTTTGGCACCCCAGGCATTTTACCTAAGGGCTGGGTGTGTTTGCAGTTCTGGGTCGGCAGAATCCGTTAACCAGATTTTACAACTACTAATAGATATGTGTTAATTGGACTGTACTTGGGTTTAAGTACATGTGGTGGCCACAACCAGCCGTTTCCGCCACTACAAAAATGGCGTCTAACCGGTATTATCAGTCGCAGCATTATATACCATTTTATTAGCTCGATTTATTATTCAGTCGACAGCTGTGCGTTATGTAGACAAGCCCAAGTGGGTGCCGAAAGAGATCAATTCCCCAGAGTCGTCCCCGTCACCCAAACGGAATCCCCCAAATAGCCTTCAAGTTCACATTCCGCCCACTTACTTGGCTCCTCTTTTCAGGCCACATTAATCACAATTCCCCTTTCCCATTCACACTTAGTTTTGTTCTTTATCATTTTGTTGTTGTTGTTGTCCCTTATATCCCATTCGCATCCTCATATTTCTAGTGCGCTAGCCTTAGCTACTTCTATTTACTCCTCACATGTTCGCCCAGAATCAGCTTTACACGCTAAACCCTCCGTCCGAACGCCAAGTAGCGGAGGGCCTCCAAGCCACGGTCGACTCCTTCCGGGGTGGTCCGGTCGTTGCTGCCCAACCCCAGGGACCACCACCACCAGCAGCAGCAGCGACGGCTTCCACGATTCTAACGGCCCCTGTTTACCAGATCCCCGGTAACCGCCGCACCTTCATCAACGAAACCCATGCGGTGTTCCTCGCCCTCCAGGATCTCTATTTCTCCACCCAGGAGGAGGAGGGCCCCGTCATGCTGCAACCCGAGATGGTTCGCCAAATGACGAAACTGCACCGGGAGGCCATACAACGTCAGATCGCGAAACTCAGTCAGGAGGTGCAGGCCGACCAGTTGGAACGACAACAGCGACAGGAAAGGTCGTCGAAACACACCAAAAATAACGAGCTTGACGATGACAATGATGATGATGATGATGATGAGGAGGAGGAGGAGGAGGATGTGAGCCATATGGATAAAGATAGTGATAGTAGCGACCACGCGCTGGACGATAGCATGTTACAAGATGGCCGCAATGACGACGACGATGATGGTGAGGACGATAGCCACGTCCGCAGTGTTGACGGGACCAGCATCACGTCGACCACTTCTTCGTCGGCGGAATCCTACTCATCCCGCTCCTCCGCTGCCGTCCGGTGGTCCGAGCTCACCACCTTCACCCACTGCTCCACCATTTGGCACCTTTTCGAAATCATTTTCACCACGCCCGTCGACGGCCGGGTGTTCGCTTCGGAATATTTAGCCTGGCTCAACCGCCATTATCCCGAACCGTCCGTTGCTGAAGGCGAAGCAATTTCGGAATACCTGGGGGACCCCACCGAGTACCCGGGATTCTGGCCCTACCTGACCACCTCCGTACTGCGTGGCCATACGGCCCTGGTTCTCACCCTCCTGGGTCGGTTGCGCGAAGTAGCTGACTTAACGTCCGCGGAAAAATACATTGTCTCCGTGGCCCAGGAATCGGTCCGCGACATGCCGAGTCCGCATGACCCTACTTCGGCCGCGTTTATGGGGGCTTGGCAACGGTGGAAGAAGGAGTGCCAGCGGTGGTCGACCGACCCTGAATTAGCCGCTAATTCGCGGCTCCAACCGTTACAACCCATCTTCGCTATTATGGCCGGGCATACTCCAACCATCAACGCTTATACGCAAACCTGGCAGGAGTGCTTCGGGGCTATTCTGCACTATTGTGATCCGACGGTGGATATTTTGCGCATGCCGGACTATCTGGAAAATTGCCGCTCCATTCCGGCCGCCCAGGATAGTAGCACCAACTCGGTGGACCAGGCTTTATTGGCCCTGTTGCGCGGAAACATCTCTAAAGTAAGGTCGCTATTGTTGAACAGTGGGGAGTGCATTATAGAATAATGGAAGATATTGGTCAGTGTTGGTGCTGATAGTAGTATGGCGTACCAGCGAAGTCCAGAGCCAAGATGGCGTGGCATAATGACTCTTCCCTTGTGATTATCAAACACGTTATGGTAATTATAAAAGGCGTTTAGTGATATTTTTGACAACTGACGAACTATTTACCTCTTGGCTATGCCGCTGTATTTACTTCCCTCCCTAAATGCCCCCTGCCCTTCCCCAACACTAGGTGGTAGCCAACTGCAGTCGCATCGACGCCTGGCTAGTGACCCATATGATTGACATTTTCCATAAACTAGGCCACTTGGACGATCTCAACGAGAGTATCCACCGCAACGCCCGCGATTTTTTCGTTCTTTCGTACGGCGAAACGCTCCTCTCGGTGGATTCCTTCTGGCAGGCCGGTATTGCTTACCTGGCCAGCTGCAGTACCACCGGTACCGACGGAGCCGGCCCGGAAACGATTGCGGCCTACCTCGTCCGCCAGCCGCTTGATTCGGAACGGCGCATCCGCAAAATCCTGGCCCTACTCCAACGGTACGGCCAGCCCGAAGCGTACGCCCTGGTCTGCCGCAGTGTGGCGCGCCAGCGCCTGGACCGGGGGCTCTACGGACCAGCCATCGCCTACTACATGCGGGCGAACGAACCCCGCCGGGTGGCGCATATTGCCGACGAACTCCTGCTCAATTACATCCGGACTGGCGACTTGGGCCAGTATACCCCCATCATCGATAACCTAGGCCCCCAGAATCAGCTATTCTCCGACCACTTGCAGTTTCTCTCCCAGTACCGTGATTTCCACGAACACAGTCAGCGGAAGGAGTGGGTCAAGGCCGGACAGGTGCTGGTGGGCCTCTTGACTACCCAGGTGGCCCCTAAGAAGTTCTGGTTTATTATGCTGGTGGATGCCATTCCGCTCCTCGAAGGTAAGTGACTCTGGGGATGTGTCCTCTGGATAATAGATTCTGGAAACCGTTCACTCGATGTTTAGCTCATTGGTCCCATATCCACCCACTCACCACGCTATTTAACCTGATTATATATATATATGTATTATAATATTTCCTCTAGGTGATGAGCTGGTTCTGAATAGCCAGGATACCAGTGAACTGATGCGCTGTTTAGAAGAAATCACATCGTCCCATCTAAACCAGCAATACCTCCAACTGACCTCGCCCCTTTGGCTCAAGTCGAAGGACAAGTCGATTGCCAACGGCCGCATCCCGATTGACCAACAGCTGGAGATTGTACGGATGGCACTGGTTCGCAATTTGGCCCGGTCCCTCTTATACACCACTAACTAAGACTATGTCCCGCCGCCTTGGTAGTAGTAGTAGTAGTAGTAGTAGCAACAGCAGCCACTCTTAATTTAAGCCCCCTCCCTTTCTTCACCAGCTTACCTGGCCCTCGGCAATTGACGCGGGCAATGAGAGTTGCCTTTACCACCATAAACCAATGATATTCAAATCTTTTTCTCACCCTTCACAATATTTTCACACAACATTAAATCCAACTATTCGCTCCCAAACCAATGAACTGCCCATTAGTGGATGCCTGCCCTAGATTTCACTCCCACGAGATGAAGGATTCTAAGTGGATAGTACCGGAAAGTGCCGTAGGCCGGTGCCATTTGGAGGAAATATCTAACAATATTAATGGTTTAATGAGGGCTTAACACATTGCACATTGGATTGGGAAATAGACAGCACCCGAGGGAGTTTGGGGCCAGTCGGTCTAGGTATTGGAGCGAAGGAAAATCCGAAGAGCGAACGATGAGGGAATGGGGCCGAAGAGGTAAAAGAGAGAGAGAGAGAGAGAGGAAACCTCGAATATAAAAGCCGACCCTAATTGGTGGAGGAAGATAATTTAAAGCACATGTAGCAAAATACAAGCACCCCTACTTCACACACACATACACAGAGCGTGTTTAACTAAGTGCCCGGTGAGGGCATGTGTGTGTGTGGAAGAGAGGGTGGGAGGGAGAATAGAAAAGGGATGGGCTGGGGTGACCTTTATAGGACCGTGCAACAAGACATGCCGGAACGTTTCGGGGACCAACGGTCTTCGGTGGGAGGGCCCCACACGGAAGGCACAAGGGTGTCGCGGGTTTGGGTCACATAGGTAATGAGTCTGTAGATGTGTATGGGGGGGGGTATATGTCAGACCAGGCGCATGGACGGAGAAATGGAACCCCACAAGGTCAGATGCAGAAAGTGAGTCGAAAGGGGCACGTACAATGGGAATTGGAGATATGGCAGAGATACAGATGAATAAGCACCTATTCAGCAACCCGGTTGTGTAATACAGACCTGGTTCATACACACACTTACGATCGGCTGGCCTCGGAGGTGGCGATGCGAGGGAGTTCGAGTTGTTCACGCAGTCGACGGTTCTGCTCCTGGAGCTTGCGGAGACGGTTTTCGGACATGGTGTACTAAAAGGTATTAAGCTGTATGTATAAGCCCTGCTAAGGGGGAACTATAGTGTACGTATGTATGTATAAGAGCCGGAAGCTTTGGATAGTGCGGACTAACGAGGCTCAGCTGGAAGAGAAAAGGAATTATATATATAGTGCGAGAGAGAGAGGGATAGGAGGAGAGTCGCACCGGTAACAACGGCGACTAAAACAGTAAAGCAGGGCACTGACAGAAACTAAAACTGGAGAAGGAACCACACAAATCAATGGGGGAAGATGGAGAAGAACGAAAGAAAGGGAATGGGAACTGGAGAAGAGTGAAGGAAAGGGAGGGGACCGCTCCAGGAACGGAAGAGCCCGGACCAAGCCAAGCCAAGCCAAAGCCACTGTCCCAGTGCGGTATATGCGCTGAGGGAGCGTAACTAAGGGAGAGGAGAGGTGGGGAAAGTGAACGTGGTAGTATAGTAGCAGTTTCCCCTCCATATTGGCACTACTACTACTCTATACTATACTCTCTAGTTTTTTGTCATATTATGCATCTACATGCCCTTTCCCTTCCTTCCCTACTATATTATATTATGCTACCCCTTCGCCTATTATAATGAACTAGCGTTAGCAATGCTCGACAGCAATGAGTCGTGTGCATTATCCAACTAGAAGCTTTTAATAGTGGAATCCGGAGCCACTCACCAGCGAGGACTTGGAAGTCAGAGGCCAATCCAACGCCAATCATTCCTATATCGATTGGGGTCACGTGAAACTCCCTGCCTTGGATGGTAGAGATGGACCCCTCTACAATAATAATCATTCGGGTCTTCGGGAGTCGCTAGAAGGGAAGAGAGAGAGAACGAGGACGAGGTGTGGGAGGCCTCCCCCCTGCCTATCACAATTACCTACCTGTTCCCGTAGTAGAAATCTATCTATGAATAAGCCCCACCCCCCCCTTCTGTCTGGCCACAAAGGAGGGGGTGTCTCAGAAGTAAGCCACTATACAACCCACCCAATACGAATAGGAGAACCTCCCTCCCATTATAAGTAACCAGTGGGGTTTCAGATAGCCCTAGGTACTTTTACCACCTCCCTCCTCTCTAATTTAATGACACACACACACACTCTCTCTCTCTATTCTCTCCAGTATATGATACGCCAATTGCCCCCTATAATTAAAAAAAAAAGTAGTCAAAAATACATATTTAGTAGCATTAAATTGGGTTACGCATCGGCGCAGAAAGATGATGATAGGAGCAGGAGAGGGGGGGTAATGAGTATGGAAGGGACTTTGAGTGTAGGCCCCACGATGGTGGCGAAATTGAAAAGTGGAGATACAGTGGTTTGGGGAGAGAGGGGTTGTATGTTCAGGTCAGGCCTGGTGAACTTAAGGTGAGGGAAGTCCACCGCCCATACCAACGAACACGACAATAGGGTATAATAATAATAATAATACCAGTGCATAGCCTAAACAATGGAGCAGCACGAGCTATTCGGCGTGCTGAAAGGGTCCGTTGTCCGCTGGCCCCAAATCGACGGAATCATGGGGTCACTTGTCTGCGTCGTAAACTCAATAATCGACCGACTGGCTTCGGACACCGCGATGCGGGGCAGGTTCAGTTGTTCAATGTGCGCATCGTTTTGCCGTACTAGTTTCTGGTACCGCACTTCAGCGACGGACATTTTGGTGGAGGTTGGGGGATGGTAGGTGGGCATAATGGAGAAATAGGTCAAGAGAAACTAAGGCGAGCAGGGACTGTGCGGTCTAATAGGGTAGAGGGAACTAAGTGCCGGTGCAAGATATATATATATATATATATATAGAGATAAGTTTGGGGAAGAGGATATAGACTAGTAAACATACAGCTCAAGGATGGACCGCCGAGAGCCCTGCTTCTTATACAAAACACCACTACCCCCGTATACACTCAGGACACCCGGCCCAAGGGGCCAAATTCCCATTATCGATTGCACTAGACGAGTGGGGATGTGGTTCCCTATATGGTGGTATTCTCTCGCTGGAGTATCTCATACGGTATAGCGAAGGTGAATAAAACAATATATAGAAAATCAAAAACCAAAAAGTAGGAGAGGGTGATGACCACACTCCACGAGTGAGAACACGGGGAGAGAGAGGATTAGTATCTTCAATTCGAAAATCCGACCCGGCATATCAAAATGAAAGAGCTCACGTTTCATTTCGGCTACATAGCCACACCTAGTTAAAGCACTCCACTATTTTAGACCCCCTTCTATCTAGAGCCCTCTTCTCTATGCTCATGTATAAAGACATTCGCCGCTTTGGTGCGATTGAATACCAGCGGAGGGGGAGTCAGTTGACCTTCCTTCGGATTCCGGCCCACTATGGATGGACTCTTCGCCCGACTGGAACTAGACCTCCCCAGTACACTGTCCTAAACGACTAGCCGGGTGTATTACACACTAATCGGACACTCCCAGGCCAGCTACACCAATGCTGCTGCTGTTGGCTGGTTGACTTCCACGGGTCAACCCGATATAGATCGGCTGCTTGGTCAGTCCCTCTAGCTGTATCCACTCGTCCAGTGTATGCCCCAAAGCATGTAATGGCTCGTTTCATTTCCAATTTACTTTGTAGTTTATTTTAAAACCCCCCCTATATTATCCTACATTCTACCCTCGGGTGTCCACTCCTCTTTTGCACCTCTGCTCGCTCGTTATTCACACCAGCCATCGCTATGGAATCTTTGTGAGTACATCCCATCCCGGTCGATCCATGGACTATAACCCCCCCCCAATCCATTGAATGTTCGCACCCAGAATATCACCTTACCCCAACTTCCATGTAGTGGAATATTACTTCAATATTTTAACTGTATTAAAAATCAAAAAAAGTTAAAGTACATAATAATAGAAATCCCAAAAATATAGACGGGTTGACCTGAAGATACATTTTTGTCACCATCGCGACTCTTTTCCGAAACTTACGCCTTAACATCCAGCCACGGAAACGAGCACCACCTACATAAGGGTTGGCCTGGGTGGGAAATTCGAAGCGCTTCCCCGGCTTTACCAGGAAAGCGAACATCATTCCAAATGTGGGAATGACCCGGCAAGAAAACAGAGGACTGAGGCGCCTTCGTACTGAAATCTTACATAACCTCCAGAGGAAATCCATACTAACCGCCGAATAAGCTTGCCCACTTCTTTGAGGCGATCCATCCCATGTATTTACAACACTACGCATCCGCCGACTCATCCAATTTTAAGCACCCCTTATTCTATTTTGGTTGACACTGGTGGGGTGAGAGAGGGGAGGGTGTTGCCGCTATACTGTAATCCTTTAGACCTATTCTTGGTAGATTTGGCGGTGGGGAACTGGTATCAGGAAAGGGTTTAAGGCGATGGATAAAGGTGCTATTGAATGGGGGCGGCCCACTGTGATCGCACTCGCTCAATAGGGAGACTTAGTGCGAGCCAGTCTAGATGGGTGGGATCAATGAAGGCACTCGAATTCCCTTCACTTTCTATTATTCCCAGTCCTAAAGAAAATGGAGGAAGGTGTGATGCTGTTGAAACAGTATGCATTGCCGCAAGTATACAGTTGTGGGGTGGAATAATCGAGTCATGCCTAGCCTAAAAAGCCGTTTACACGTATACAGACACATATGGGAGACACACCCACACACACTTACCCCCCCTATACACACATTAGGGTGCACACGAACAGTGTGGTCCAAGCGGACTTGGGGGGTTTGTCTCCTCATATGTTCATCGTCACCAACACTAGCATCCCCACAGAACGAGTTGGTAGTGTATGCCGGAATACTTGGCCAAAGGGACATGTGGTGAATGGTTCATTAGTGGGGCGAATCGAAGGAGCCCAAAATAGTCAAATATATTTTTGTATTTATTGGTGCTTAAAAATATAAGTTAGTGAAGCCCCCTCCTTCTATTCGATGTCTGGTGGGTGTCTGTCTGTGGAAGGGGGGGGGGGGGTTGTAACCTCGGCTAATCTAGAGGATGGTGTTGATATTCTCGGGGACCATAGGAGGGGTTATAGTTTTAGTTTAAGCAATTCCGGCGGAGATAGAGTCGCTCGACCCAGGCCTGTACTTGGGGGTGGCGGAATTTACCCCGCGTAGACTCAAAGAATGAGTCCAGGGATTTGGCATCACCTAGACGGAACATAAAAGTCGAAATATAAGTAATGATCATGATGCAGACAGTGTGGGTTAGCGCTACGGCTTCGGTCACCATTTTCGGCGGAGGGAAGTTCCCCAGTGTTTCTTAGCTTTCTTCCAAAAAAAATGGATCGCTTGAATTCCTCTTTGCAAAGAATCTCATGACGCCCTTTTGCTTGGAGTGGGAAGCCGGCTTACTTTTTTCGTACTCCACGGCCTGGATAATCATTTCGAACTTGTCTAGGTCTTTGACCAACCGGGCTTCCGCCGTTTCGCATGCTTCATATTCCTGCCAAAGTTCGACCATTTCGGCCGCCGCGGCACTATGGCCCAGTAATTCACTGATATGTAGCATAGCCCTCTGGTGGTGGTTCCGTGGAAGCACCAATGGTGTATACATGTGAAAACGCAAATATAATTTAGGAGGTGCGGGCGGATTTCAGTTACGGGAGTAGAAATGGGCATCTATATAGACATAGGCAATGGTATTGGAAGCGGACTTGGCCAAATATGGAAGTATGCAGTTTTAATTGCAATTACAGCTGAAATTGTGAATGCGAGTAGGATACATATTCAATAATTATCAGGTCAACTTACCCGCTCTCTATCGTGCTTATCGGATTCGGTAACTCCATCGAATGGCGTTATATCACCCTATTAGTAGGATGTTATTATATCAGTCATATATCTCCGGCAATTAATGTATGTGTATATATACATATATATATATATTTAAAAAAGTGGTCTATAATGAAATAGACGATCCTGTAGAAAGTTCTGAGAGTCTACTTGGTATTAGTAAGGGGTGTAAACGCGACTTACCACAATCGACTCGGCCAGATCATGAACGAGGCTCATCTTAATGCATCTACAAAGGTGGAGCAAGATGTACAGTAGAAGAGCATTCGATGTTAGATTTTGATAGTAAAAAAGCCCTCAGTAATTTAGTGATAAGCACCGATCCTGGGCCTTACAAATGGGGCATTGAATTTAAAAACCGTACCTATTGCGGTCCAAACTCGGGTCTTCAATGAGCATACTCATGATGGACATGCGATACATGTGATCAGCGATGGACTCCGGCTGGTTGATTCCGCTATTGATCCAACCGGTACGTTTGGTACGCTATTCAATGGTCCATGGATATATGTATATATTCGAGTGGAGGGCGAGCGGTTAGCCTTTACATTGGGCACTCATTGGGGTGCAGTTGCGGGGTAAAATGAAAGAGTAACAGAAATACCATTTGGGAGAAGTTCATTCAGGCTGTATAATGAAAAATCCATTGGATGCGGCCAATATTACTGGTTAAAAGCTATTCTCACAGATATTCGCCCATACACGTATTATGTAAAACCTTATACAGCTGGTTTGAATTTTACCCATTTTAAACCCGTGGTTTAAGGCGTCCGGTATTAGGTAGGTGAAGTTCAACTCAAATGAGACCCTGGGAACTCTCCCATATTCTCCCTCTGTAGGGTGTAGGCCATAATGAAATATATATATATAAAGGGGTGGCCTACCTTGAGCTTCTCGACAATATGGAGAAAGTCGAGCAGTTGGTCAATCTGGGTCTCGGCGGGGGTCGACATGGTCTCAGTGGAGGGCTTCAAGGGCTGGCGACTATAAGCAGGGAATTGAAAATTTGGTACAGGGTATATGAATGCGGCAATTTACTACTGGTAGGTAGGGCGAATAACTTAACTAAACATAAACATAACCCGAGTCGATAAAGCGGAGGGAAACTAACTTGGTGACTGACAGGGTTTCTAAAGTCGCTGGTGCTGCTGATAGGCGCTATTAGTTCCCGACTCTTTGACGGGGGGTGTACGTAGGTTATTTTTAGTTCTTTAGTTGGTGTGTATTATTGTCGTCGGCCATTTTACCGCTCGCCTAAAGGCTAATGCGAAAAGGTCAGTCGGTGGCCAATGATAGCTAATCATGTGACTGGGTTAATTAGTACGAGTGGGATGCAGCAATTATCACAAGCATGTCTCCGCCGAGACGAGACAGCAGGAACCTTTGGCATAGAGCGTGGTGTGGTGGTCTCTCTGCCTTTGAACATAATTCCTTCCCAGCGGCATGCGCCCTTTCTTCTGTCCTTTACTTTCCTTTACCTCACTTTCCTATGCTTTTCCTTCCGACGTTTCCTTTTACTCCGACTCGAGCCATACCTTCCCCAAACCACTCATATTATACCGCGGGTTGTTTCACCCTCCGAAGTTCTAGCGACACCCGTTACTGTGTGTTGTACGGATACTGAACGAATGGACTGCTCTTTTTCGTGCTACTTCTAACATTCCCCACCATTACTTCTCGGTTATAAATAAGCGCCCCTAGAAGGTACATTACATACCATATGCCCAAAGACTTTCCTTTCTTTAGCCCACCCGTCCAACCACCACCCGCTGCGTAATATTGTATTGTATAGTATTGTGTTGTATCGTGCTGCTGACCCAAGTCTCCCCTTTACAGTGCGTCTCTTCCCACTCCTATAGTTCAGTCGTAAAAGCCCCACTTCTTTTCTTAACCCGTTTTGGCTTTCGGCTAACACTCGAATTGTACCGCGCCGTAGTTTGACCCGTTTCCCCGCCCTATACAACGTAACCCCCCCACCCCACCCCCTCTATTCACCCCGCGCCATGACCCAAACCACATACTTCCCCCCCACCCGCTACCACGACGCCACTCCGAGCCAGCAGTCCTATGGCTCGCCTCGTCCCGAATCGTCGCACGGCGGCCCCGTCGATGTCACAGCAATAGCCGC
This sequence comes from Dimargaris cristalligena, assembly GCA_027576995.1. Classification (NCBI taxonomy): domain Eukaryota; kingdom Fungi; phylum Kickxellomycota; class Dimargaritomycetes; order Dimargaritales; family Dimargaritaceae; genus Dimargaris; species Dimargaris cristalligena. The sequence continues at coordinate 48,853 of JANBQC010000093.1, forward strand.
CTCCTACCGCGTGGCCAGCCAGGCCTTTCTCCTGAAACACTACGCCCAGGCCTGGTCCCTCTGTGTCGAAGGGTTGCACCGGGGGAGACTGGCGACCAACCCCAATAACAACAATAATCAGAATAGTAACTATAGTAGTCATACTCCCCTCCTATCCGGCGCGGCGGGTCCACGTGCTCAGCGCGCCTACAGCAACCTTCCCGTGGAAACGTCTTCCCAGCAGTGGTGGGTGCTGTACCTCACCCTTATCGGTACCCTTATGGACGGCACCGCCGAAGGCGTACTGGCTCGGGCCCCCGGCGACATTCTTTTGGGGCCGAGGTGTGAAGACACGACCCTAAGTATCGGCGAGGAAGTTACCCGGGGGCCTCACAACGGAACTAAAGAAGCCCCCCTTCCGGTATCCGCACCTATATCTAACCCCAACCCCCACCACCTCCTTTCAAAGCAGCTGTACTCCCGAAAAATGGACGAGGAATTTGAGGCGACCGCCCCCTTTTCCGCCAATCCTAATTCCAAGTCCACCCGGCCGCGGGTGTTGTCCTACGTGCCCCACCACCTGGACGATATCTGGGACCTCCTCCTGGCCAGCTACGGCTCGTGTGTCCATCTCATTCCCGGCGAAGTGGTGGTTGCCGCCGTGCTGTTGGCCCTGCAGTACCACGCTTTGACCACGGCTTCCGGTTGGATCGAGGCTTGGTATTCCGGATTGCCGGATCCGGTGCTGGACCTGCTGGAGAGTGACCTCCCCCTTTCACCCCCGCACTCCTCTTCCTCCTCTTCTTTGGGATCACAGTCGCCTGTCGTAATGACTCGAACTCGCCGGGAATGGTACTGTACCTACGAACAAATATCCGAATTGTACCTGCTTCATGTCTTACCCCGCATGAACCAGTGGTCATCGGCCCAGGTGTTCGTGGACTATAATCAAGTGCTGAGTTCTAGCACGAAAGAGGTAAGTGTGTGCTTTGCTGAATTGTATTCCTAAACAGAGAGAACCTATTAAGATTCGGTTTACGTCGGAGATGATCGATGGAGGGCGCCGATTATTCGGATGCTAGATCTATCTAACCCCCTTGCGTATGCTATTTGAATCCAATCCACCTACATATATTTTTTCTATCCTACTAGTATTTTATCGGAAGTTTAAAACGCCTCGAACGCAGCCACAAAGCTGCCGCCCAGCGGGCTAAGAAGCGTCAGCTACGTAAACGGGCCGCATCCCAGGCGACCGTAAACACCACCACAACTAGCATATCCACCGACACCTCGGCCCGCGTCAGGGTGGTTCCCAATCCCATTACCGCCGGTAACGGCCTCGCCGACCTTCCCAACGAACCCGTAGTTCTGTCGAAGCCCACTTTATCGTCGGATTCCCCCACCCTAGCCACCACCACCTCTTCTCCACGGGGGTCGGCGTTAGATTCCCCGCCGGAAGGGTCCCGTTCGACGGCTGTAGTCAGGTCATCCTCCTCCTCCTACATCGGCCGGCGTATGCAAGCCGTCCAGCTTTTCCTGGAAACCCATGTCCTGCGCCACGGCCATTTTTTGGTTCCCGTGCTGATGGCCGTCGTATGCGCCCTCGCGCTCCACGCCCTCCGCCGGCGGGTGCCCCCGTTTTTACGAACCTTTCTGGCCAAGATTTGGCAAACTTTGGTGATGGGTGCCAGTACTTCGTACATGTAATAACCTCCCTGGGGTTATCTAACATCGGTGTGTTGTGGCGTCTGGGGCACATAGGGTAGGATAGGGGAGTGGTCGGAGCGACGCAGCTTATACCGATTGGATGCCCCCCTGAATTTTGCTTGGGCAAGGACGTGTATGTATTAAAGAAAAAAGTAATATCTATTATCGGCTATATTAAACCATGGGTTTTCGCGCGCGAAGGATACCCTCTCGTTTCCTATCTCTCGGACTCCAAACCACACCATCGTGCGTGCCCATTTTGCTACGCACGCACACACCCACCCACCCACATATTGGCACACACACACATACACACACCACTCGACTATTTATATATTAAAATGGGCAGTTTTAGCCTGTCTACGCGCGCACTTCTTTATCCCCCTCTACTCTTATTGTACTTGTAATTATCCCTCTTCCCTCTTAAATCCTACCCCAGAGCTTAATATCCTTAGTGGTAGTTGCTTGTACTCATCCTGTTCGGACCCATCGAAATCTAACCATTTCTTTAGTAACACTTGGCTACACCCACGATTAGTCTCTCACTCTCTCTAATATAATGCGGGGTTGCGTTATTCACCACTCATTTACACTCACACCCCCTACTCCCGCCATTCTCGGGTACCCCAAACCAATTAGTAAAAATATATGGTCTTTTTTTTTGTAGTTCATATTGTATATGTTAAGTTATATTGTGTTAACATCGGGCATTGCTAATTTCACATCATTAGTTGTATGTTGTGTATAAGGATAGTACGAATGGTGGGGAACGAATGTTTATGGCAGAAAATGGTGTGGGGGTGGATAGCCAAGAAGGTAGGAAACCATACAATTCGGATATACCGAGAAAAATAGCAAAATATGAGACGCATCCGCTTAAATAAATTCCAAATAAAATAAAATACTAATTGTGAGAACAATAATATATTTCAGGGGGATATTATATATGGTCTTCGCTGTCTATTCATTTTGTTAGAGAGAAAGCCGATTTTTTTCTTAAAAATATATATATAAAAAGCGGGAGGAAGTGACTATGTTAGCGGATTATGATCGATTTCCAACGCTTCCGCGTTTAACCCACTTAAGATCAGATCCATACCGAAATGGTGGGCGTCCACGTGCAACAACCCCAAGTATCCGCTGAATTCCCGGCGGGCCAGAAGGAAAAAGCCGCCCAAGATTTGGAACAGATGGTCCCGGTGGGGTCGACCGGCGGACTCTTCGATACAGGTAAACGCGGGCCGACCGGGCCGGGCCGGGTTGATGAGGAGGACGAAATAAGGGGGGACGAGGGTTTCCTGTTTAATAACCAACGGGGCTTCCGTTTCACAAGGGTCGGTGGAAGGCGTGGCGTCGCAGTGTAAAATATGCCGGAAACTAAAAGGGCGGCCGCCATTGGCTTCCAAACTGGCTCCCGGAGTGATAAGGTCGAGGTAGGTACATACCAAGTGGAACAGAATTTGCGTATCGGTGGGGTTAGCGTCGGACTCGCTGGTATTATGGCTACCGAGCCCGCTACCGCCGCTACCAATGTTACTGTTAATACCACTGCTACCTCCTACTCCGCCTGATCCAAGTAGTCCGCTCCCTTCATTCCCACTGCCGCCGAAACCTAGCCTTCCGGTCGTGAACCAATCGCGGATCCCGCTATCCCAGCGGTACGCTCCCAGAACACCACCCCGGGCCAAGGCCCGGATTCGATTCAGCAAGTAGGCCCGAGAGGGGCAATTCGGAAGGGCCAGGTACACTTCGAGCTTCAGACGGATTTTGCTGAGGGGGTCCTGGGCGTAAGTTTGGCTTAAATCGGCCAAATTCTGGGGGGTCTGGGGCTGGTTATTTGTCGGGATGGATTGGTCCAGAGAGCTGCCGAACCCTCCGAAGCCACCCATAGTAGTAGTAGTAGGTGGGTCAGGGTTGGCATTAGTGGGGCCCAGACGACTTGCCAGTCCACCGAAAGACGGGGCAGTAGAGGCGGAAGACGTTCCAAAGCCCGTCGGGCCCGTGGTAGTACCACCACTCCCAAAACCGCCCCCCAGGAATGATGATCCAGGGGCCGACAAACCGAATCCCGAGGCGGGGGCTGAAGCAAAACCCATGGTATTTCCGGTATTGCCGCTCCCAATCCCACTTCCAACGTTCGCGGAGGCTACCGTCGCAGCCGCGGTCAAAGCCTCGGCGGCATTATGCAGGGAGTCATAATTGGCGCACGTCAAATGGCACCAGTTACGGTCCTCCAATTCAGCATCTACGGCGTCGATACTGTAGACGAGGGGCTCGAGGATCTGAGTGGAAATCCACCGCCGCATATTTTCCACCAACCGGTCGATGGCCGAATCGGTTAGTCGGAGGTCATCCCGGAGGAGGGTGGTGGTGTCGCTAAACGTGTAGCGGTCGGACCATTGGCTCGTGATGGTACCGTGTTTACTCTTTTTGCGGTTGTCTTTGAAGAAGGGCGGGGAGTGCGGGGTCGCGGTTTGGTAGACGGGGAGCATAGCGTATGGTTGGGTCGTGCTGGAGTACCGGGAGCCCGGTGGGGTTCGGTTGCGGTAGGGGGTGGTCAGATGAGGGGTCGCCGGGGTGTTAGTGTTATTGTTGTTGCTGTTACTGTTGCTGGTTCGGGTTGGTGTGGGCGTGGTCATGGTCCCGAACAGCGAGGTTCGGCGATGGTCCCCGGTACCTGGATGGGCCGAGGTCTTCGGGGTTGACGTTGGTCCAAAGGGATCGCTGGTATCATTGGGGGATGATCCGTCCGGGAGCAACATATTATCCAGGGCCCGGCGACTAGTAATGGGGCGGAACCGAAGCGCAGCGGCCGGGGAGGCATGGTTGGGTGGACGACGGGGGGAAGGGGAGGCCATCGTTTGGTTTGTGGCAGTCGCATTCACATTCGCATTCGCAGTGGGCGAAGCTGGGGTAGTAGGGTCAACCGCCAACGCCGGCGACGTGGGATCACTGAGTTTCGGATTATGTCCGACTTCTTCCTCAAACAGGCGCCTTTGATACTTAGGGGCCCGGACGGGCGGGGGACTGTTAGCGGCCGCGGACACGCTGGGATCCAGGCCTAATAATTGCCGCTGGGCCGCCGTCAGCCCCAGTTCGCTGTAGGCGTAGCCGGGTTTAATAAAGCGCCACAGGGTTTCCAAAAAATTGAACAAGGGTACGAGAAGCACTACGAATTCGGCGGTGCCCCAGAGAAAACTGGAGAACCCCACTTCTTCAGTGACGACCCAGCGGACGGTCTGGTATGGCGAGGTCCGCGTTAGGAGCCAGAGGGCGGCTACGATGGCGCCGTTGATTTGCAGGCGGCGGAAGGACGTGGCGGTGATACTATGGTTGCGGCGGAGGTGGTTGAGGAAAGGCAGATCGGGGTGCTCCCATTTGCCGACTTGGCGGTCGGAAGCCGTCGGAGTGGTGGCGGATAGGAGGGGGGTATCGTACGGCGGTGGCCCAGCCAACATACCCTGCGGTGGAGGTGGGGGGTGGGGCGGGGAGGTAGGGGTGTTGTTGTTGGCCGGCGAGTGCTGGAGCAAATGGCGTAGACGAACTTTATAGGCGGGTTGCGGCGAAGTGGCCGGTGGGGACGTAGCCGTCGTAGCGGAGACTCTAGCGGCGGGGGTGGTCAGTGAAACCGGCATGGTCGTGTTCGTGTTCGTGGTTGTGGGTAGGGTATACGTCGGGGTTGGGCCAGCGACGGGGGTGGCTGCGGCGGGGGTACGCTGGTTAAGCGGTGTCCGCGCGAGAATCGATAAGGGATCGTTGGACAGGGTGGCGGAGAGCGGGGACTGGGTGGAATGCGACATGGTTGGCCGTTGCGGGGTTTGAAGGCCCGATTGGGAGTGCAGGTGATACGGGTAGGGCTCGCGGTCCCCGACGGGATGTGTCGGTGATTGGAACATGGTTAGATCTGCTTGGTTCGTGGACTGGGAATTACCGGTGAATTGGAAGTGTGTAAGAAGTGAAGGGGGCCGAAAAAAAGCAGAAAGGGAACACAGCTAAGGAGGGAGAGTGGAAGGAGAGAAAGAGAGAGAGACTATGGGTTCGTTTATCGGTGAGAGGAATAAGAAAGACGATGCACAGTAACTGGACCAAGGGCCTCTATTGACACAGTTCTCTGGCAAGGCTTGTATGGAGACAAGTCGAATGGCACCACCAACTACTGCACAATAACACTAGGGAGAGTGTCGGAAGGAATGGGTTAGGGCCAGTTGCCTATATTCCAAGGGATAATGGCTAGAGCCAAGCTAAACCAAACCAGTGTGTCCCCCACAAGTACAACCAGCGGCTGGAAGAAGAAACCCCTTTCCCTTGGCTTGGTTTGAATTGAATAATACGCCCCCAGCCCAAACGGGTCTTACTCTATGCCCTCTCTCCAGTCGACGCGCACCTTCAGTTTACCCGCCATTGTTCCTTTACCAGTCCATTTCCTCTAAAGAGCTCTCTATACCCTTTCCCGTTGCTTCGTCCATTTGCCTTTCGAGTATATATATATATACATACCGTTCCTTCTGTCCCCATCATGTTTAGCTCCATTGCTTCTCCCCGGAACTTGGCCCTTTGCGCCCTGATCCTTCTGGTCGCCAGTCCTGGCTCATTAGCCAGTAAGTCCTAGTCCCCTCCCGATATTGCACCGTAAAAACCACGGACCAGTTCCTCGTGCAGGTCATCCCGGCCGTTCGGTTAGGTTAAACCAATGGCCACATCCTTTCCTTTGGCTCCTGGGGCCTTTCCTTCTCGAGCCTTGTATTTACCGCAAATACCTTAAATGGTGTATTTTCCATAACGCCATTAATATATCCACTAATAATTCATCGCGCTGAAACACCATTGCCCTTATTTAGCCGACGAGACCCTTATCGAGCCCAAGGTTGCCCTGACCACCACCTTTTCGGCCAAATACCCCAATAGTAAGTGGGCCTGATGTCTCTTAATTTTGGCTATTGGCCACACTGCCCTACCCTCCCCTTTCCATCCCTATTTTCTTTCATCAGTTCCCCCCATCCACGATCATTCATAATACTTTCTCGGTGGATCAAATCGGGTCACCAACACCTCAAATTACTCCTAAAACCCTATCTTTACTTGTTGGAACCACTTCGATTTAATACTTTTCTAGCTATCGTCAATAGCGAGAGTAACCGGGTCACCATTAGTCTGACCAACGAGGACGAAAAGCTTTACATCATTGATCGGATTCGTGCCTACTTGTATCCCATCTACGACCACTCTAAGCCCCTCCGTACCGTAAGTCAACCCCAATTTCCCCCTTTATTATATATCAGCCTTCATCAAACCGCCTTATAATCTCTCCGAGTAGACCCAGCTTCGCTTCTACTCACACCATATGCTCGGTTGACTATTTATTGTGCCATCTTATCCTTCTAAATCGACTGCAGTTGGAACCCGCCCGGTTTACCACCAAGCTGTTCCATAACGCCCAGCTTGACCTTCCCTACCGGTTTACCCCTCTTCTGGATGTCGGCGACACTAGCCTGACCTTGGTGGTGGAGCTGTCCGACAAGGAAGGCAATACGTTCAAGAAGGTGGCCTTCAACGAAACCATCACCGTGATCGACCCGTCCATTGTTAGCTTTGATCCCCAGCTGTGGTCCATTTACCTCATGATCTTGGGGGTCCTGGTCGGGGCCGGTTACTGGGCCAAAATTACCTACATTGACGAAAAGGTAAGCTTCGTAAAATTTCCAACCATTCGACTGCGGAGTTTTTTAATATACGAAAATGGCAACCTTCCTTAACAAAGCCTCCCAGCAAAATTGTTTAAGAGTCCAGTAAATGCAATGGAAATGCTTCTCCCCCTCTTTATACCATTAATGGATGGCTCAAGGGCAATGATCCGGGTTTTTTACACCAAGAACCTGACCTATCTACCGTGGTATATTATTCCCATCCTCTAATCTACTGCTTTTTATTATGCACTGTCCGACATGCTTCAGGTTAAACCCATCCACCCGGCTATTGCGAAAAGCATGGAGGCTAACACTAACGCCGAGGTAGACCCCGACGAATGGATTGCGGATCATCTCAAGGCCGATAAGTCGCGCAAATCTCGGTCGGGTATTAAAAAGAAGGCCGCCTAGCGTAATCATTAAACAAAACATGGCTTCAATCCCTGGCGGTCCTATTGTTTCAAACCCTCGATTACTCCAAATTCATTGAATAATCTGTGACTGCAAAAAATTTTCACTTGTCTGACCGATGTTTATTTTTTTACCAGTATGCTTTCCCCTCTCCATTTTTCTTTTGTTTCATAGTAATTAAACGTCCTTTTATCGATTTCCCTTCCCCTCCCCGCTACCCCATTGAAAAAAAAAAGGCACCAAGTTTTCGTCCTACTTCATACTATAGTCCCTAGCATTTTATCCTATGATTTTCTCTGTCGTAGTCTTTAATATAAGAAATGATTAAAGGGCTACGCCTCGGACGAGTTTACAAGAGATAACACACAAGCAGTTGATGCGAAGGGCGCTTTATAGATAATGATAAGGGGGATATCCAATGGATCGAGTTAACTATAAAAGGGGGTATATAATAAATGGTAATTAACTAAAGAATAACTATAGGAATTGGCTCGGCTTTATATAGCCGAGCAGACTAATGGTAAAGGCGTCGAACCAGCATAGAAGATGCTAGAAGATGCTACTAGATAGTAATATAAATGATAACTAATAATAGACAGGTATATAATGGTGATATGTGGAATATGTGAATCGAGTGGCGGGAATGGCTGAAGGACGCTGATCCTTCAACAAGGCCCAATTCCCGCGCCTCATTGATAGAACTAGGCGATGATAGTGCCTAGTCCTTCATAGTTAGTCGGCTTTAATCCTATAGATTATTAAGCATGACATTCTCAGCTAGGTTTACAATTACCCCGACAACCAAAACAATATTTGTGCCCCAGTATTATATCACCCATATAAATTATAAATGTGCCTGTGTTATTTAATTGGTTAGATTGTTGAAGAATATGTTCCTACATGTTCTTTATCTTATCCTATTTCACCCAATTATGTTAGTTTATTCTGCTATCATGAGATCATTTCCATTAGCCACTTATGTTTCACCCCATCAAAAATTACAATTTAATAAAACTAACTACCTAAAGGCACCTACCATCCTCTAGCTGCTTTCTTCCCTTACTTCCAGTTTTATTTCCTTTTTGTCCTTAGTATTCCAACAAGTGCAGTGTAATGAATTCTTATGAATGGGATGTAGATGTAGTTATAACAGTTAAACCATGCCAAATATAAAATACTAATAGTTGTAGAAATATATATGAGAATGATACTCATAATATAAGGGGGAGGGCAGCCCTTCTTATATAACACAGGACTACATATACCAACTGTGTTGTATTTATTCATAAGTGTAATTTGACAAGAGAGCTGTTAGTACCAGTTGACAACAAGAGGTGCAGGGGAAAATGATCATCAAATACCAATTTTTGTAGCAATAACAAAGGCATTTGTAGTGGGGCAAATCTTATTAGTTTATGGGAATGGCCAGGGTTGAACAATATAATGGAGGGATGTGTACTTTGGCCTGGTGAGTGTTCATCATTCACATTATGGAGGTCGTGATTGCATATTCCCCCTATCATAGAGGAATCTATGTAATGATCAGGATACAAGATCAGCCTTGACAGTGACAGCAGCAATCTGGAAAATGGGTGTATAGGGAACACAGTCAATTTTTAATCTATATCCGAATACAAAATGGCAAGGAAATCTGGTTTTAATGACACCTCCAAATTGGGAGATGAAGAGGGGAATACAGTTGAGGCATGGGTTCTAGTCAATCTCCACCCCTCATGTTGAAACTTCTCAGTTATATCGTCACTCAATATCCACTACCCAACTTCTTCCTTTGCAGCATCCCCTTCTGCAACACTAAATGATGGCCATAGGAATTGTCATATGTGGTCATAAATCATTAACCATGTCACTTAGGTTGTATCTAGATCTATAAACTTATTAGTTTTGGATCAGTTTGGCTAATCACAGGACCATTACTAATGCATTTTCTATAGATAGCTAGATACACCAATATTATATAAATGTCAAGAGAAATCAATGTACATGCATGTGGTGTTAAAAAAAAATGACCAGAAATATTAAGTACCTCATGCAATAACTAGTACCAATATTAAATGCATAATTTATGGCTATTGAGATACAGGATAATCCACATAATCACAACTAGACTCATTGCCCCAGTTGTTACCTGAGCTAAGCCTTAGCATGTCATAAAACTGTAGCAGTTGGCAGTGTGGGGAGGGTGTGTTAAGCATTGATGAGTGTGGTCAAGGGTGATTTCCAAGCTAACTTGATAGGGTAAATATATGTTTTTAGAAAGGTATTATATTAAAGCATGGGTAGCCGGGGTGATGTATGTGTTAGTCTATTTTATTATCCTTGTTTGTAAGGTAGTTCAGGCAGGTTGGCTACTGTTTGCTGATCTTCATTGGGTATTGGTTCCCTGAGGATTCAGGTGACTTGTTGGCTTCCTGAGGGAGTCTCTCCATCCATGGTGACACTATAAGTTGACTGTATTGTTTTTGCCCATTAGTCCAAAAGCAGTTGTCAGCAGTTTCCTGCCATTCATAGTCCCTCAAATTAATGTCCTAAGTCATATTAATTCACACATACTCTCACTTTCTACTGACTTAACAAGTTTGACTGATAAAAATTGGAATTGACCAGTACTAAAATTAAGCCATATACCCTTTTCTATACCTGTCTCAGTGAACAAAAGCATGGCAGACAGTTAGGTTGGTAATGAAGAATGAATCTAATCCCCATCACAGATCCCATGTGCAGGATGTCACCTGGGTTTACCATTCTTAGTCTATCAAGAGTCCTAAGGATAGGCTTCTAATAGTAGGTGGGGCTTAGGCTTGGCTAAGTGGGCTATAAGTGTTAGGTATAGGCATGGTACTAGCTAATAAAGGCTAAGTACAGGTATAGGTAAGGGACCTACAGTGGCATACTTACTGGTTAGTACAATAGGAGTGAGCATATATAGGGTTTATTAGGGGTAAACCAGGGGGTAAGAATAAGCTAAGGAATCTAACTGGTCCCAATGGGGCCTATTTATATATATACAGGGATGACTCCAGAGGGAGGTCCTGGGGGGGGGATTACTAAGACTAAGGTATAAGTAAATAGGCTGACTAGATAGCCATAGGTGTCCAGAAGCCTCTGATGTTAACTGGAAGAGTCTTTGGATCTGCACTTGAGCAATTAGTATACCATTGGTGGCCAATGCTGTGGTAGTTGTGTATTATATGAAATTCATTTCCTTTATCCCACAGATTCTATAACACAGAGGCTGGCAAATTCCTGCAATAGCCACCTTCAATATCTGCTATCTGTGAGAAAATACTATCATAGTAAGCCATACATACCAGCTTGCAATCACTGTCACTACCACTGGTTAAATTACAAGATCAATCACTCTTGAGAAAACAGATACTATACTAATCTGCTCCAGTCAGGCATTATATGGCCAATGGCTCTACTGCTTTTGAAGTTCGCGAAATAAAACCCCCCATCATGATACCAAAGTAGCCTGCCCCGTTGTATCAACTGGGGTCAGGTTGAGGTCTTGAAACTCAGTTATGTGCTGGAAATCACTTTGCGTTGTTTTTGGAATTGGTTAAGGGGCTCAAGTGCGTGCACTGGCACTACAACAACCCCTTAAACTGGCCATCCGAGGCCGCTGTTTGGCCACATTCTTTATTGAAACTGCTCACCTTGAAGTCGTTGGCTTAATTTGACTTGATAGTGATATTATACTAATTTGCTGCAAATGGCCAGTTGTCAACAGGGATACCATTCACTGATGAATAAGAGCCACATATGATTTTTTGAAACTAAAATCTATTGGTAATATTGTTATATACCCCTGGTTGCAGAACAATCTACCCTATAAAAACCAGCCCAATTACCTTTATTGCCACCCAATTGGGTATACGCTTATTGTGGGAGTCAGATACCAGTCTTCGCAGTTAACACTTGAAGGTTTACTCTACCCACCTTCACTACTGGTCCGAGATTCCCTTAGATCACACAGGGGTATTCTGAACTCATTTGGGAGAAATTCATTCAGGCTGTATAATGAAAAATCCATTGGATAAGGCCAATATTACTGGTTAAAAGTTATTCTCACATATGTTCGCCCATACACGTATTGTGTAAAACCTTATACAGCTAGTTTGAATTTCATCCATTTAAATGATGTTAATGAATGAGTCAGCGAGTGTATAAACTATTGATGAATAATGAATATCTAGTGTGGCGTATTATTTTGAAACATATAATAACAGGGAATACTATTGTTAGACAAACAAACATAATGAGCGGGTTTTATATAGGATGTAAATCGTAAATAATAGAATAAAGGAATATAGGAGTGGTATTATTGCTAGTTAACTAAGGGGATAGCGGATACCTGGCTAAACACCCTTTATATAGTCATCTAAAATTCTATCGCATGGATGTTAGAAGGCTGGCCATGTATGCGGGTCAGCCAACTGGCTTGGGACTTACCAATGGCCTTGTAATTCAGCAAACTGCTTATTATAGCCCCACTACCACATGTGGGATAGTTTATCACTCATTGATGGCCAGGTTGTCTGGCTATTTGGACCCCCGGCCCCATTTTCATCTGGTTGGGATACTGCCGGGTCGCGATTGGCAGGGCTAGCATCAGCCAGCGGGGTGGAGCTTGCATTTAGTTCATCCACCGGGATAGGAGTAATAGTATTCATGTAGCGATTGGGCAAATAGTAGCAAGCCAAGAGGCGCGAGTGGGTGTTCCTGCCATATATGTGGAGGA
>JANBQC010000094.1:0-21467 GCA_027576995.1 Dimargaris cristalligena
GTACAGCTCCCAGCAGGCGTTACCAATCTGGACACCGGCCTGACCAACGTGGACCGAGATACATTCACGCATGTTGATTAAAAGGAGAAGGTGTTCGTGTTATGGGGAACAACCGACGGAGATTAAAACGGGGGTAAAGGGGAGGTAAAAAAATACCGGAAGTGAAAAAAATAGCGAAAGCGGAGCAAACGAGACAAAGAGCTCCAGGAAGGTCCAGCGGATTATATAACTCTCCGCTTCAATTTCTGGGAAGGGGGGCGGAGCGGTAGGGTGTACAAAACCCAACTCTGCCGTTGGGAATAGTTGAACTATAGCCAATGGTTGAAGCTTAAAACAGGGCAAATCCCCCTCCTCGACTGGCTCTTCTCATTGAACCGCTTTGTTTTGACATTGGGTTTCCTACTCTAAAACTTTGAGGATTTTCCCTGAGTTGGATTCTTTGCAAGCCAATGCTGGGCTAAAAATCAGGTGATCCGGTAAGCCTGGGATTGGCCCATCCCTCCCTATTTTCCCTTATCCAAAAGTTGGTCTTAAAATAAATCTGCTCTAGCTTATTTTTGGAAACATTGAACATTATAAGCCCTGCTCCGTTTTCCTAACATCCTGTGGCATTCTGGCCACTTCATCCGCTGAATAAGAGTATTTCTACACCGTACCGGATACGATCGGGCGGACATGGGATCAACGGCTGTCTTCTGCAGCCCCCTATGCAACGCGGACTGTCCATTATCATATAGGCCTAGCTAGGTGGTCGAAAAGGAGGCTAAAGCGTACATGAAGCACATTTTCCACTAGTATATCCTACATGCATTTCATAAAAAAAACCCCCTTCGAATTAGGAGGTAGGCTAGTGTATGGGTTCATTGAAAGTAGAGGCTACCCGCGTATGACTGTCGGTAAGATTATGGAAGCGGCTAACAATACACAAACGATATAAAAAACGACACTGAGTTTTGACGAAGAAGTAAAACGCGGCATCGGCGACTACTGCTATGTCTTGCTAACTCGCGCGCAATAGTTTAATACCAGTAGACGTTTTAAATTCATTCATTTGCACTTCCCAAAACTTATATAGGTGTACTAAATAAAGTCACATTATTTCTTTTATTATATAAACCACTACAGTTTATGGGTAGACTACGTAGCGCGGTCTCCTTTAAAAGTAGTCTCGAGGGCCGACGCAATGGTAAGAAGGGTGGTATCGTCACCATACTGCGCAATAAGCTGTAATCCAATCGGCAACTGTAACTTCTCTGTCGGCGACCCATCCGTAACATTAATCCGACCACAATTGACCGAGATGGCGGGAATACCTGCCAAACTAGCCGGTACCGTCATGACATCGTTCACATATTCCGCTAAAATGGGGGAGACTGAAGCCGAAGCATCCGCATTCGTGTCCGTGTCCGAGGTGTGATCCAATGCCCCGGCCGCCGATTTCAGCGTCGGTGCATGGGAAATAGCCGTGGGGGTGAGTAAGACATCAACCCTGGTCCCCCCATCTTCTGGGCGGCGTATCGCGTCCCCAATAGCATCGCCCCCGCCTTCTTCCAAAATGGCTAATGGATCAGCGAGTTGGAAAAGGCTATTAAAGTCTTGCTTGAGTAGCCGGCGTACTTTTTGGGCTTGTACGAAGTAGTCCCGGTACGCTCCGGCGGTTAGCACGTAGGTGCCTAATAAGATGCGCCGTTTGACTTCGGCTCCGAAACCAAGGGCCCGTTGGGCACCGTAGAGAGTAGGCTCACCGGATCCATCGCTCCTTTGCATGGCTTCCATTTCCTTGGTGAATGGTTCGCCTAAATGGGCCGAAGTATAAGTATATGTCGACCAAAATGTGAAGAGTTTTTAGGCGACTAGTTATAAGGGCCTGGCTGGCACCAAGCGACATCCCCGTACCTGATAGATTAATGGATAAAATGCAGGTATATACTAATAACTTACCGTAGGCTAGCCCATTAAACCGGGCTAGATTGGAAGACGCTTCCGCGGGGGCTAAAATATAGTAGGAGGACAGGGCGTAGCGGGTATGTGGGCAAGAGACGGGAACTATGGTAGCACCAAGCTGCCGAAGGTATTCAATTCCCTGGCGCCAAGTCGCCGTAACGTTCTCATTGAGTTCCTCAATCAAATATTCCTACGCATGAGTGGATATCGCAGTTCACCAAATAGCAAGTCATTTAGTTTAGTACCAGAACACCGGTTATAAGTATAGATATAGCAGCCCTCAAGTGATAATGGGGTACTGAATCTGGAGGTTTTATGGGCCATCAATTTCATCTAATCCATTTCGACCAGGCACAAACAAAAGCAATACTAAAATAGAAGGTTGAATTACCTTGGGGATGCCGATGCGACAGCCAGAGAGATTGGTCGACGTCCATTTGGCGCGTAATTCGTTCAACTTTGTTGATTGATGGTGAAGTTTTTTTATGGTTTGCCGGTGCTCCCTAGTTAAACAAGTGGGATCATTGGGGTCGGGCTGCGCCAACACATCTAATCAACGTATTACCCGATAGAATTAGAAGAAGAAATAACCGGCCGTTGTGCTAATAGTCAGTTAGTATTATTTGCATGTTCTCCAAGAAATGACAATATTACTCTATAAATGAAGCAGGCGTACGAGACACAGAGCGAGAGATACCTACCGAAAGCCTTTTGCGTGTCACCCACGCTTCGGGCGAGAATACCGACGGTATCAAGCGAATTAGCAAAGGCCACAACGCCCCAGCGGGAAATGGTTCCGTAGGAAGGCTTAAACCCGACTATGCCACAATAGGAGGCAGGTAACCGGACGGAGCCTCCGGTATCAGTGCCCAAGGCTCTAGATAAAGCGGATATGGGGAAGTTTAAATATATTGAATCAGATCCGCATTAGAGACGTAGCCCCGATAATACCAAGTCCATCATGAGGCACGGGGTTCTGGTGTGGCTATTTCCTGGGTCGATTGAGGAGATCTAGTTTCGTTTAAAGGCTTACCAAATGGCATATTAATAGATAAGGCCAACTTACATATCGCAGAGATGGGCGGCTACGGCAGCGGCACTTCCGCCCGAACTACCCCCTGCACTGTACATGAGACTCGGGTCACTAGGACTCGCACTACCACCATTTAAAAATGGGACGGGGTTAATGACGGGCCCGTGTGTGCTGAAAACACTGGTGGAACTAGTTTTATGCAAAGTGAAATTAGGAAATTGCAGGGAAACGCGGGAAAGCCATCCGCGATATATATTAGTTAGTAACGAAGGGCGATAAACTATTGAAGGGCCACAAAATGGGGAACTATGGGTCTTGGAAGCTTTGGCACTCATCATCATCTCACTAGATCAAAAGACATTACGCGGTAGAACTTACCCCATACCAAACTCGTCTAGGTTCGTTTTGCCAACGATAAGTCCGCCCGCCTGCCGAATGAGTTTAACGGCTGTCGCATTATAGGGTGATTGGAAGTCTGGAACAATATAGTGGAGCAAGAGTAGGGAAACAGAGTAATTACTAACCCATATAGCCAGGGTGTACATAATGTGACAAAGGGCCACAAATATCCGGGAGCGCTGTTGCTTACAATCCAAATCAATTGATTTGACCAGCAAAAGGTATACAAAATGCGGGACGTACCTTGAAGAAACGGCGACCCGCAAGTGGTTCGAAAATCAGTGGTACAAATGTTGTCTTTGATCCCAATTGAAACACCATCAAGAGGGCCTCGGGCCGCACCATCAGTCGACTGAACTCCAGTTTGAGGCAATGTATCAGAATCCCGACTTGGGTTGGGCACAAACGCCCGGTATGGGTCAGAAGGAGGAGAAGCTAGTCCGGACTGCTGCGCTTTGTTTACAATAGACCGCCTGCTACCATATCGGAGGCTGGCCTGATTCCGATTAAATTCCATGGGGGAAGCGGTATCGTTATTAAGATTGGTGTTATTTTTTATGGTAAGCGAACGGCTAATTTGGTTTGTGAGGTAACTACAGTTTTCCCCACCATCCCTCTCCTACGAAATAAGATATTATAATATATCTCCTATCGGATCGTCGTTTATTCGCCTAAAATAGTTATGGTTTCTATATAACATATATAATGAAAATTACCTCAACTATGCCTGTTCGAGAGTGAGCCACATGGTAAATAGAATTCGGGTGCCGGGTAATCCCCGACAAAGAGAGGGGGCGGCCTAGCCAGCAGACACCCATGAGTTGAGCCATGTACCTGGGCGGCTGGTTTTTTTTGGGGGGGGGCTTCGGTGGGAATGCAGCAGGTATGCCAAAGAAGTGGACAATGGTCTAGGCAAGTAATTAAGTATCGCCGGGTAAAATGGGGAAGGGGGTCTGAGGCTTCGATCCATTCAAAGGCATAAGGGGAATGGAGCGGTGGGTGGGTGGGGAGTGTGATTCGGCTCATGCCTCTCAAAGTGTGACGGAATCCCTCCCCCCCTCCTATTCGTCCACACTCTCGGGGTTGGGACTCTCAAAATTATCCTAGAGTGTCTTCAGCCTAAATTATCCCTTGAATTCTACATAAATATAGTGAGGTATTCAGCCTAATTAAGTGGCCCGATGTAGTTATAACTTGGTTCGGAGGCCTGTAATTTGGCCCGTCTGGACGTTAAGGTCTAATTCCCGTTGACGATTGTTCGATAAATAAGGTAGAGCATCTACAAATACTTCTAGTCCGCAGCGTATACCCTGTTGGCCTAACTCTCGCATATGCTAGGATAGACTGCTGTAATATGGCTAATATATATTTAATTGGTGACATTCCGGAGACTCTTGATAAAATGGGAAAGAAATAGAGCGTCGGTGGCATACGAATGGTTGTACATATAATATTACAATTGGCTCAAAGGGCCAAACGAAAAGCAAGATAAAACAGAAATAATCAAAAATGAAAGACATCGTCCACTTTAGGTCGATAGAGGGCTCTAATTACTAATAAGGGTGTGAGCAGCCGCCACTGCCCTAAACTCGGGTTTTCTAATTCGGAGAAGGGCGACGCGATCACAGAAGAAGCAATGGACTCAAACCCCTCTTAGTCAGGCTCTGACCTAAGGGAGTATTATAGCTGAGGAGTATGATGTGTCGAAGATGGAGATGGGGGGTTCCGAAGAACATATCAACTTGTTAAAGTAGAAGACCATTACAAATAGAACCATATAGAATCGAAAAGTAAACTAGTGTGATAGATTCCAATGTGTAAAAAAAAGGTAAATGGATGAGAGGGTTGTACTACCTAAAGAGGCACACAGTCAGCACTAGCACGTCTCGCTGTTTCCAGGTCCAGGTCCAGGTCCAGGGGGTGGATGGTATACTATTACTCAAACGACCAGTCCGAACAGTCCGTGCACTCTTCGTCGACTTCACAAGCGGGCCAGGGAATGCTTTCGTCACCCAAGACCTCGTCCAGGACCTTGTGGATGCGGTGATTCCCGATATTGACCCGCCAGCCCTTTTCGCGCACGGTGTCGAAGATGCAGCTTGATCCTATGTGGCACTTGGATTCCATGGCGTAGCCGCCGTAGTAGCAGGAACTGCCGCCGCCGTTACAGGAGCCCACGAACAGGGGGTCGGCGTTATGGCCGAAGTGGAAAATGGGCATTTTACGCATGTCGGCGCCGGGGCCGACGGGCAGGTGGAGGCGACTAGCGGCCAGGCGATCACCCGGGGCCTGGAACCCCACGGTGGGCTGACCGTACGTGAGGCCCAGCAAGCCGGCTAAGGAGCCGCCCAGGGAATGGCCGGTGAGCCAAATATCGGCTTGGGGGTACTGGTCGCTCACGTAGAGGAACAGATTGGCGGCGGCCTGGAAGTACAGGTCGTCGCTCTGGAGACTATCCTCCAGGCATTGTTGGTTGCATTTCCCCGAACTCATATAGCAGTCACATACGGTGGACCACGAATAGTCGATGCGGGCGCAGCAGCACGAGAAGAGACGGTTGTCGTTGAGTTTGTCCCGGGCCGACGTTTCCGAATCACCGCCCAGGAAGAAGCGGGCGCTGGTCCCTTTGATGGTGATGACGATGGTGGAGTTTTTGTCGTCCCCGTAGACATAGCCGCGCAGCCCATCGGAATCCCACCCGAATGAGGAGTTTTGGTACCACTGGTCGTTGGCTAGGTCAAACCACAGGTCATCGGTGGGCAGGGAATAGGCGTTGGCGGTCATACGGGCCAGGGTGGTGATGGTGTAATTATCGGCTACGTCCGGGATCTTAAGCGCTGGTAGTTGATCCTGCTGGTGCGAACCCGAGAAGCGGGAGTAGTCGACAGTGGTAGCGGCGTAGGGAGATGCTTCGTCGGCGGGCGAATCCGCCCAGAAGCTGGGGCGACGCCGGGTGGATAGGGCGTGGTACTGGTAGCGGAAGGGTAGCGTATTGATACGGGTTGAATTGCCGTAGGTCTGCGCCACATATTCCGGCTGACGGTCCGAGGCGCTGGGGAAGGCCGGGTCGGTGCGTTGTAAATACCGGTAAAAGGCCTGGCGGTTCGTCTCCGGATAAGGAATCCGAACGCCCGGACGAGCGCGTACGTTGAGGTCGGTCAGCTGCAGCGGGGGGCCTTCCCGGTTAGCGGCCAAGTTGACGCGCATTTCCAATTCGGCAAGTTTGGCGGGGGTATACACCTGCTGGAGAAAGAGGTTTTTTTGGTCCGAGGTGCCATGGTGAAGCACTTGGTGCAGACGAAGCTGGACCGGGGGCCCGCCGGGCGACGAAGTGGAGAAGGGGGTCGGTGTGTACGACTGAAACCAGGCGGCGGGTCGGTGAAAAAGCAGGTCCGCATAGAGCGGCAGGGGGGCTGAATAGAGGGAGAACTCTAGGTTAAAATGGCGCCAAATGAGAAGAAAACTCAGAAGGGTTACGAAGCACAGACAAAAGGGGGCTAGCACCGCCATGGCCTGTGCGACGGTCGAGCGGGTGGGAGGTGAAAAGAACAGGGAAGATGGAGAGAATGAAAAAGAGAGACTGTGAGGGCGGGGATAAGAAAGGATAGCAAAGACAGCCTTAAGGGAATGAAATATATATATATAAGGAAACTGGGCCGAAAGGCAATGCAATGAAGAAAGGTGGTCAGAAGGGGAAGTGAGCGGGGAAGTTAACCAAGGCCGGTTCTCCTAGTATACCTCTTGGCTATTAAAGTCCCTGAGTTTAGGCTGGGAGAATTAGAGGGAATTAGAGAGAAATAGAAAGAGGGAAATTCACGGTCCGTAAGAAACGGCTGACGTGGAAGGGAGTAAAGCTGTTTGTATCCCTCCTTCCTTCCTCTCCTTTGTTTCTGAGTCAACTCTATTAGAAGCAGTGGGTTGAATAAAAGGCACAATTGGCACAGCAAGATAAGGAGGGTATCCTACAGCTAATGGCGGCTTGGTGGTGGTCATGCGCCCCAGCTGGCCACCAAGCGGGGTCCACCCTGTCAGCTGGTGCTCGCACAGCCGCCAATCCCTCTCCCCGTTGGCTTCGAATATAGAATTTGATAGGGCGGTGGATACAGTCTCCCAAGGCTGAAACAGTCGTCAGATATACTACTACTACTACTACTACTACTACTACTATTACTACTACTATTACTACCATAACATGCCGCTCAAACATAGATGGTGCACACGAGTAACTATATCGGATTTGACGGATCTAAGGCGCTTGAAATCGACCAACGATTATATTCAATTATATCTGTCGACCTACGGATAAATGTCACCCCGTCTGGGCCAATGTGATCTCCCCCCCCAAAAAATCGCAGCGACTTGGAAGCGACCAGAGCTAAATATAGCGCAGCGGGGTGTTACCTTTTTTTACCAGTGTGTATTGTCAGGCGCAAGGTAGTCACTTTGCGAATGCGAGGGTCGGGCCTGGGTGTCACCTCGACAGGTACTCAGATTTCCACGTTGGAGACAAGTCCCTGTGTCTGTAGGAGAGAAGACATTATATCCTCGCCTTTTATCTCTCTCGATGGTCGGCATTCCATGTATTACTTTGGAGTGCACTCTGTCTTACTGTTCAGTGTTGCGCACAACCAAGCACTTGACCAACCCAAGCCAAGAGACCTTTTCTGCGATCACATCGTCCGATTATCGAATAGGGGAGGCAAAAACGGCCGTATATTCTCCCCTTGGCCCAACGCAGGCATTACTACGGCCACCCCCCATTAAGGACGGTCAGTATCACCACCACCACCAGTTCGATATTTAACCGAACAACGTCCCTCCCCAATTGCTTTTGACTTGACACTTTGCCATTAAACATCTACTGTTCATCTTTATCTTGGGCCTAGCCTACTAGCATCCCCCTTCTCTGCATTAATCATATATTCTACATACCTACCTTGTCCTTATTATCATGTCTATTGCTGCACTGAGCCTGTCCTCCCAAACTATCCCTTCCCAACGCTCTCCACCTCCGTTTCCAATGTCCAAACCAAATTACCCCCCACGCTGGAGCGGCCACCCCGGGGGGGCCTATTCCCAGCGCCCTTTCCGGGCTGCTTCGCCCCCCCTAGCTTCGGTACCCGCCACCACCAGCCGGGGCGACCGGCGGCTGCGCCAAAGTGCCCCAGGAACCCCGGTGGCCCGGCCCCACCACCACCAACAGCAACCACCCATCTCCTTCTCCCCCAATGCTGTACCAATGGCCCCCGGTCGGCGAAGCCCGCCGCCCCCACCACCTGCCGCAACCCGGTTTGAGCCCTACCCGATACCACGTCGGGCAATGGTTCCCCCTTCTTATTTCACGCCCCTATTTCCTCACCTTCCCCTTCCCCACAACTCCCCCATTCATTCGCTACCCAATTCGACCGATGCCCGCGTCTTGGTCCACCAGTTGCACCTACCCCTCAACCCCGCCGAACGGGCTCTGGAGCGGAGTAAAGCGCGGGCCCAAGAGTGCGAAGAGGAAGTGCCGGCCGTATCCCCACTCCGCCGACTTCAAATGCGGCCGCTTCTGCGCCTGCCTCCACTTGAGGTTGCCGGGGCCCAATCCCAGGAAAAGTCCGCGGTCCGCTCCCACCTCGAGTCCCATTTCTGGTAGCTCTCCTTCCGGCAAAAATAATATATATGCGAGACTGAAACAGTAAAGTTTACGACAGTTTTCGTAAGAACGGCGTTTTTACGATCCCCTCGCCCTTCCTTATGTAGCAACGACGATTCACTGTTGGACCGTAAAGAAAACTCCGCTTGGGCTCCGCATTGGTATCCATTTCTTTTTTCGGGGAACCGCCTGGTGGTAATTCCCCACAACCTAGACTCCCATGTACAATTATCTTATACCGTTTTTTTATATATAAATACCTTTTTGGTTTCAGTCATTCATATCTCGTTCTAATGGAGTGGTTCTCCTCCTTCATGTGCTAAAAACCATAAATTAAAGACACCTAAAAGACTGGCCCCATCATCCACGTGTTATTAATAATGTGCTTATAGAGGGGTATATGTGTATGTGCGTGACTGGGTGTGCTCATATAGAAAGGTCTCCGCTTATTTAAGCATGGTAGCAGCGAGTCAGGGGAAAACCGTCTGAAGGGAAGCGGCCACCTGTTGGACTTTGGTACGGGGGTCATCGAGCACGGGGGACTCGGCACCGGCAGCGGTCAATTCGCGGTGGACCTGCTGGAGCGATTGGTAAGCCAGTTCACAAGCAGCCAGAGTCTGGTCGAGCTAACAACAGCAAGAGGTTTCGTGAAAACCAAGTTGGAATCAGAATGAAAAAGTACGCGGATGAATATTTAAGCCCGTCAACTATTATACATAGAGAGAGTGAATGCAAATTCTATATACAGAGAGTGAATGCAGGCGACCTCTTGTTCGCCCTTGGGTGGGAGAGGATATACCACAATGAACCGTTGCACACAGAAGGCGTACTTTACCTGCAGCTGTTCTTGTTCCAAGGCCAATACGCTCTTTTCCAGTAACGAGTCGAGCATGTCGTCCATGGGGAAAACGAAATGAGCGAAATAAGAGCAATAGAATTAGTACCAAGAAAGGGATTCCTTCGCTTTAAAGGGCAAATCTTCGCAGCTATATGGAAAAAGCCTACCAACTTCATAGACTAGCCAAACACAGCATCGCTACCTTTGCAAAAGGTGCCTGTCCTTCCCCTGGTAAAACTATACGGGTCGGTGAGCTGGAGCGCGGCTTTTTCAATGTCACAGGACTGTTTGGGCGCTTCCTTTTAATAAGGTTCAATAAGACACCCCTCCCAGAGCTTGGCCCTTAAAAGGCTGAGCCGCAGTCCACTCCAAAGCACTAAATATATAATATCCCTTTACTAATACACGAGACGATTGCCCGTCTATCATGGTGGATGTGCACAACTCTCTCCATGTAGTCGATTATTGGGCTTCCGAACTGGCCCGACCATATAAAAGATTGTCAGGTATTTCGTATCCTGTTGGAGAGGAGCGGATGGTACTGGCAGCTGTGGGGTTCATTCAGGGCAACTGGCAATACCCCATAACTATAAAAAACCCCGCACTTGACTAGCCACCTTGCTATCTTAATTTTATTTTCTATTCCGATAATTTGCTCTTTGTTACACCTACTTCACGACATTATATATTAAATATTGATATCCGTTGGCAATTGTTAGCCGACTTTACTTGTTATTACTCCAGTAGTGGAGCTTACCGGGGTTTTTGCGGGCATTGCTTGAATTATTACCAAACTATCCCGCCATTGTTGGACAGTACGGGATACTCTTAATATATATCGCCCCGGCCATTTTTTACTCTAGTCCGACTATGGCTCCTCTAAGCCCCCGTATTTCCCCAGCGTCTCTCACCCGGCCCTTTACCCTGCTTCTCCACCTACTCCCTCTCCTCTTCCTGCAATGCCTCAACCTTCCCCAGGTCCACGGTCGATGTGACCGCATCGCCGTTCGCCGTTCCTTCGTCCACATGTCCGAGGCCGACCGAGCCATCTTCCTAACCGCCCATGCCCGCCTCAACGATCCCCGCAGTAGCCGACCCAACCGGTTCGACTACATTGTCAACAAACACGCCCACCACCACGAAAGCATCCACGAAGGGGCCATCATCTTCCCCTGGCACCGTCCGTTCCTTGCCGAATACCAGTACGCCTTACACCGCATCGACCCCCGCGCCGATCTGCCCTACTGGAATTGGGCCGAGCACGGCCTGTACCCCGAAACGAGTCCCGTCTTCCAGGGCGGTCCCACATGGTTAGGTGGTGACGGGGTGGGTCCCCACCGGTGCGTGCCCGACGGGGCCCTGGCCCCACTGCCGGTATTTTACACCTCGTACCAGTTTCCAACCACCGATGATACTACTACTACTACTACCCCTTGTTTGCGTCGCCGTTTTGATAAGGGCCCTAATCGCATGTCCACCTGGTTTGAGCAAACCACCATTGAGCTGTGGCTCACGTCCAGTCGCACCTACGCCGAATTCCGCGCCCTTTTTGAACCCCCGCACTGGTTGGTCCATACCAGTATCGACGGTGATATGAGCTCTCCCTATGCTCCCAACGATTTACTCTTCTTTCTCCACCACGCTTACATGGACAAGCTGTGGAATGACTGGATGGAACGTGATCCCTCCGGGGCCCGCTTCGCGGAATACAATGGGGCACTTAAAAACGGAACCCCGGTTTCACCCGATGATTTTATCGACGGGTTCGGTGATTTGCGGGTCAGAGATGTCCTCAACACGACGGCCCATGACACCTTGTGTTATACTTACGACTAGGATATTAACCCTTCCTCCTCCTCATTTCTCTTTCTCTAAAAGTACTTATTACTTGTACATGTTACATGCTTCGCAAAAAGTAAAATCATCCCATGACTGTATTATAAATTTTAATCAACCATTACAATTACCCCAATGCCCCCCCCTCAACTATCCCTAGGTATCGGGAGAACATAGGGTTAAAGTGCCCCCGCAGTGTTTCATTGCCATACACCAACCATGCCTGGATGTTGGCAAATGAACTTACTCCGGTTTGTAGTAAGATGCTGTAACAGCTGGCCTTTATTTTTCACAAAGTATAGACTATTGATCACTTAGCCCAACTCACTTACTTTTTTTTCTAATTTGACTATTTATGAACAGCTTATAATAGTATTGTGCATTAGGGATTACTGAACTCAGTATTAACACAATTTGTTGCTTGGAAGTGTCACCCGGGTTAACTACTCTTAGTCTGTCAAGAGTCCTAGGGATAGGCTTCTAGCAGTAGGTGGGGCTTAGACTCAGCTAAGTGGGCTGCTAGCATTAGGATGGGATACAGTACTAACTAATAAAGGATAAGCACTGGAATATGTAAGGGGTGTGCAGTAGGCACACTTACTAGTTAGTACAAAGGGATGGGCCTATATAGAGTTTATTTGAGGTAAACTGGGGGATATAAATAAGCTGCTGTTTAACTGGTCCCAGTGGGGCCAGTTATATATATGTGGGGGATTACTCCAAAGGGAGGTCCCTGAAGGAAGATACTACTAAGACTACTGATAGATGACTAGCTAACCAGATGGTATAGGGCCATGGAAGACTTAGCTGGGAACTGGAAGAGTCATTAGATTAGCTCAGGGGTGAATGATGGGACTCCAGAGTCTAGAAGGAGAAGGGTTATATAATATAGGAGGATCCCATAGTACCAGGTGTGACTATGGGAAGGTAAATATGACATTATAAGGCTTAATAAGGATGATCCAGCATTATGTCTAGATTAAGCTGGATTAGAAGGGCCAACAGGATCAATACACTAATATAAATACCAGGTGTCAGCCCTTCTAATCTGACCTAATCCAGACTTAACAATTGTCTGCCTTTATTAGGCCTTATAGCACCATATTAACCCTCCCATGGTCACTCCCAGCACTATGGGATCATCATTTGTTATATAACCCTTCTCCTTCTGGCCCCTAACACTTTGTACAAAACTCTTATCCTGCTGATCTGAAGACTCTTCTGGTTCCCATAAGAGTCTTCCAAACATGAAGCCCATCCAGTCAGCCTATTTATCTATACTATTGTCTAGTAGTATCCCCCCTTAGGACCTCCCTTAAGAGCTGTCCCCACATATATATAACTGGACCCCTTGGGACTGGTTAGACTCCTTAGCTTATTCTTACCCCCATAGTTTACCCTAATAAACTCTCTGTATACTTGCACCTATACTACCTGGGATGTCCAGCCTATTACTAGCAGCCTTTGGGATTTGCAAGGAGGCAGTGGCCTCTTTATCAACACTGCCTGAAGTCACAGCAGCCAGCTCCCTAGTGGCAGAAGATGGGAGGTTTGTGGAGTTAGATGAGACAGGGGCAGAGTTGGGTGTCATCATGTTGGGGGCACAGAGGGGTGGGTGATTAGTAAACCAGATGGGGATTAGGGGGGATAAACAAGGAGTGTCAAAGTTTATTGAGAAATAATAGAACAATGGAGTTGGTAATTAATAATCAGTAAAAAAGTTGTCATCAAGTTCAAGGAATATTAGAAATGAGTTTGAAAATTCAGAGTGGGTAATGATTGTTATTCCAAATAAGTGGGAATTTACTGGTTACTTATATAACCATCCTGTGGGCCTTAGGGGCCACTGGATATAAGGAAAGGGATGTAGAAAAAGGTCAAGAATAGAATGAAATGGAATGATAAGGAATTCACCAAAAAATAGGTTAGACTTTTAGATGCAAGGAAGGATGGTGGGCTTTTTAATGCAAACCACAAGTATAAAGAAATGAATAATATTTTGTTAGTTTTTTGTGGGTACCACAGTATAGGCGGTATTTTTTTGTGGGTAAATGATGGGAATGATACTGCCATTGCATACCATGGTATATTCCGCCCTCTGACAATGAGGACTGGCTGTCCATAGTCTGGGGACAAGTGCCAACCTCTGGATGGCACTACACATGAAGCCATTTTTATAGACAACAAAGGGAGTATGGGGGTATAGTTTCCTCATGAAAGTATTAGAATGAACACATGACTACTATTCACTTTATAGAGATAGTTGGGTACTGACACAGTATATGATTAATAAAATTACCAGTATTAAATTGTTTAAATACTAACAACTTTCATCCCCAGAATCACTACATCAATTTTATACACTAGGCATACTTTCCATCTCCATTACTCCCCAAGCACCATATTTGTCACTTCTCTACCTCTTTTTTCTGTGATTCTCTCTCATTGCCCCCCTCATCAATCTCATTTCCAATGGCCATATCATGGCCATTTATTCTCTTCTTGGCAGCTGTCTGTACAAAAACAGACCTGCTACACCCTGCAACAATGCAGGCTGAAATTCAAATCAGCCATCCCCAGTGGGGTGCCAATGGATATCCCTCATTTGCCCTGAGGGATTACCCCACCTTTAACCAGCCATGAGCTCTCCAAGGCTGATTGTGGCCAGGCCAACAACCCAGCCTCCAGTTGAAAAAAGTATTAGGAGGTGCCTGCTGTGTTGCCAATGATTTGAGGGACTCCACTGGCATGCCTTTGGGAGAGTCGACAGGAGGGGGAACCTCCGGTTTCTTTCCACTAGACGGCTCACCATATTTCGTCATATAATGCGGAGTGTTGGACTTTGCTGGGTTCGAGGGGGTTGAGACTGAGGTGGCCTTGGGGAAGTCACCGCTGAGTTCCTGGTCATCCATTGTGTCGTACATCATCCTCTCACGTCATTGGTTATTAAAGAAAATATAAAATAAAAACGTTATAAAAAAAACAGTATAATCAATTTAGTACTTGGAGGTACTAAAACTTTGAACTGAATAAATAAAAATAAGTAAATCGGAGCAGTAGCAATAAAATAACTGATAATAATAAAACTGGGTGAAAGGTTAATCGTCAGTATTATCTGGTGAAGTTAAAACAGATATTTATTCATTTATCTCGAAACTAACTTGTCCCTTTAACTGAGGGGACACTACTAAAGTATATATAAAAATTGACCAGACTAAATAACTATAGCTGTGATAATTGTAGGACATAAAAAAAACCTAAAAATAGGGAAAAAATTGACCTACTGGCTAAACTATGGTCGTGAATAGGTTAAAAAGAGCAAGATATAGAAATTGGAAGGTTGGAAGACACAGTCTTCCCAGTCCTTCTTCATGTCGGATATTGATAAAATAAAGGAATTCACGTTAAGAAATTGTATGGCGTGATTCCAAGAAGGAATCCACCGGAGGCTGGTTATTCCCAAGCCCTGTTCATAAAGGATCGTCCATAGCATAAAAGTGGTAATATGAGGTGGTCAATCGTCATAGTTTTAAAATCATCATTGACTTCGACGACCTATAACTTCATCAATAATAGACGGAAAGGCAAATGGAAGTATGATTTGGAAAGCTGAAGGAAAAGAGAATCAGCTAGCATAAAAAAATAAAATAACATTAATGACCCCGGACCACTCCCATGGAAATAACTCGTCAATTATCCGGGGACCTTGAATTCATCCAAAGTATGGCTACTTCTTGGATTAGTAATGTGTACTGGGGCTTACGCGGCCTCTGGCCAGCTGCCCACAGCAGCATACCTGCCAAAGTGTAGGTTAAATGTGTTTTTCTTTTTTTAGTTTTTGTTTCCAGTGTATTTGTAGATATACTTTTATGTACTTGTATGTAGCCAAAGATAGCACCCTTTTTATATTCCGGTGCCTGTCCATTGAATAAATTATGTCAATAGTCCAATATATTATTCTTTAGAAATTAGACTAGGATAAAGGCTGGTAATAAGACAGTTGGGCTGTGTTATTCCATATATATGATAATGATGCCTTGATGATGTGAATAATAGAGGAGCTGTGGATGAATACCTTTGTTTATTTCAATGGAAATTATGGGAATTGGCTGGCTTTAACAGCTGCTCTGACATCTAAAATACTGGGCTAAATGATATATTTTAGTCAGGGTGGGATCCTCAGTCTTTTTTAGACTAGTTGTACTTTCAATTTGTCTTATTAAGATTGGTACTGGTAACTGCTAACATGTAGTGCAGTGAGCATGTTGGCTATCAGCCTTTACTACCTGGCTATCTATTCACTTGGTGATTTGATTATGAAGCTAATGATTATTGATATTTTCAACCCTTATGCCTGATTTTTATTGATATGACAAGTTTTATGAGATTTTTTCCATACCTTTTGGGAAGTCGACACCCAATTTATTATTTAATATTCATGACAATGGCCATGTGCCATGACAGCTTTATGATGATATTCCGGATTGTATAATGAGATTCTGGATTATTTATAATGATTGATTTACAACCTTCATTCAAGGAGCCCTCTTCCTGCAATGTTACACAGGTTTACCACTCTTAGTCCATCAAGAGTCCTGGGGATAGGCTTCTAATTGTAGGCAGGGCTTAGGCTTGGCCAAGCAGGCTACTAGTGTCAGGTATGGGGCACAGTACTAACCAATAAAGGCTTAGGCAATTGGTTATGCAAAGGACATACAACAGGTACACTTAAGGGTCAGTACAAGGGAGTGAGCATATATAGAGTTTATTGGAGTAAACTAGGGGGGTAAGAATAAGCTAAGGAATCTAACTGGTCCCAAGGGGACCCAGTTATATATATGTAAAGACAACTCCAGAGGGATGTCCCAAGGGAAGACTACAGGTAACTATAGTATATAGTAAAAATAGGCTAACTGGATAGCTACTAGTATCTGGAAGACTCTTGTGGTAACTGGAAGAGTCTTCAGATCAGCATGCTGAGTGATTAGTGTGAAGAGATGGAGTCCAGAAGGGGAAGGGTTATATGATATAGGGTGATCTCATAGTATGGGGGGTGACCATAGGAAGGTTAATATGGTACTATAAGGCCTAATGAGGGTGGACAGTAAGGTATCTAGATTAAGGAGGATTAGAAGGGCTGACAGGCAACAGAAAGTAATATTTTTACTCATACCTTTCTATTGCTTTCACAACTTTAGGATTCCATTGCAATTACTATTACAAAATAAATAATTTCTATTAATTGGACTAGTAATTTTTCTAGTATATTGATTATTTCGGTGGCCCAGTTGATAATGCTATCCCCCTCTTTTGTTCCTTCCGAGGTCGGCATTCCTTTCTTGGTCGGCCAGGAGACTTGTCCATTGATGCCAGCACCCCCTACGCCAGTGGCCGTAATTCCCATGCATATCCCCAAGCCTGGCAACCGATGGCCGGATCCTGACTACAATACAAATACACTATGCATCAGCATGCTTGAATCCTCTATTCGACCTTGGCATAATTAGACGAAAGTAATACCGTCAACGTTCTTATATCGATTCTACAACCCCACTATAGTTCTAAGTCCTGCCTTGCTAATGGCCATGCACCAACTCGGTCCTGATTTAAGGTGTATTTTTATATCTTTATATCTATACCCCGGAGGTATTCTTTATTTAAAAATTTCAGCCGGCAAATTCATTAAAGAAAATACAGCCCAGGGGCAAACCTCCTTACTACCTAATAAATTGCAGAAAGTTGTTTGACAGGTTCACTCTACCGATTACGTCTACCGCTAACAGGCCTATGTCATGGCATAGGTATTGTGAACCATAACCAGTTCAACCGATGCCCTCGTTTTTTCGATTGGTCTCACCTAAGGGTGCAAATTAAAACCTATTTAGTGACGGCCCTTTGTATTTTGGCATATTAGTAGAATTTAGTACAGTTGTATAATATAGAATCCCACCGACTTTACCGAATAGATTACATTCCAAACCCTATATAGTTCGACTGAAATTCACCCACATGGATATTATGACGGAAGTGCGTCTAGATTCTAGAAACAAAATCAATCAAAAACCAGTAGTGAACAGGACCCAGTAAGTTTGGTACTGTCAATTGTAACCAAACAAAATTAAATATTTCAAGAGCAGAAATCAGGTCCGATTTATAACCCTTCTTTTTAACAATAATGCGACAACAAACCCAGCCTTTATCGGGCACCAATACAATAAGTTAAATTTTAGGCCGGGGTTTGACAGCAGCAAGACACTCTCGTAGACAGTTGTATTACAGTTAGTTGGACAGAGACTATTGTTCAGAGGATGTTTGAGCGACCAGGAGCAATTGAGAAAGCCTAGTATTAAACCTCTAATATCGAACTGGTGTGTGTGACCCTAAAGCGATACAATCTGCAAAAGAGTATATAGTCATGGCTTTACCGGGGCGGCTGGAGTAGTGGTCGAGTTGTCACCGGTGTTCGGATCTGTACCTCTTGGGGGCTTGATTGGGGGGTAGTCAATCTCAATCACCAAAGTCAGAACACGAAGGCCGAGGGACAGTTCGTTAACTCCTAAAATATGAGAGCACTCAGCGGAACTCGGGTGAATTGGACGATATCGGTGGTCGACCCAGTGGGGTCCCATTTATATAAAAACGATGTACCATCGGCTAATGTACAACTATCGTTCCTAAATAAAAAAACCAATAAATGATGCTTCGTGCGGCTTTCAGTAAGTCCAGCATCGGTGAGGTGAGTGGGTCCCGAATATATCGATGTTGTAGTGGTAGTCAGGCCGGGTGCGGGATAGAGCTTAGAGACATTTGGGCTGGGTGGAATGGATGAAGAGTCATCACCGAGCATATAGGTAGAAATTAAGTCAAAGAAATGAAAAAAAAAAACGCCGTAGCCCAATAAAGAGAATTTAACCAATACGAGGTAAACCGAATGGATATTTGAGTATTTCAGTCCAGGCTGAGGTTAAGCAATTCGAATGCTTTGGAATTGTCGGGTGTAGCTCTAGCCAAGCTCATTTGTACAAAAAAAAAAGATGCCCTAAAATCGCCTATTTATAGCAAGTAAGTTGGCCTAATAATACGACAATGCAACTGTCTATTACTGGGGGGTCTTGGTGATGGGTAACGAACGTATTGTTAAGGATATTGGTTTTTTTACTACCCAATGAATAAATAGAGGTGGAAGCAAAATAGTACCTGATAGGGTAGTTAAGCCCGTTGATATATTTGCGATTATTTCAGTCGGATAAGGCAAATACCGCCGGTTGAAAGTAAATCACCTGCCTATGATCCCCCGTACACGTATCATTCAAAACCTTATACAGTTGTTCTGAATATTTCCCATATGCTACTTTGGGGTGAGATACTTCACACCTAGCCAACTGTACTTATTTCTTGAAAACATAGATTTACGTGCACCGCCGTAACCTCACCCACACCAATGTAACTTGGCTTCATGTCTATCGTATGGGGAGTTTCCAGTTTGGGTTTATTGGGGTCTGCATAAATATAGTTTAATCACTTTATAGCCAGGCTTGGATCGGATAAGAAAATATAATATATAACCATCTTGATTACACTCTCTAACCGCGACCAGCACCAGAATAACTGAGCCCCGTCCTAACGGGCCGACGCCAAAAAAATCAAAAAATAAAAAGAGATGTACAATGTCTGGGTAGAACCACAGCGTATCAGATACATAAATAATGGTTTACGAAAACACAGAGTGGATCTATTTGCGCCGCGCATTTATAAGAGACTCCGACACCACCGGGCATTCCCGTACCCTATTAGCGCTTTGGAAGAGTTCCCACTGGTCGTCCCGCAGGTGAGCAAAGGCCTGGTCCACTCGGTTATAAAAGGCCATAAGCGAAGTAGCCTCCTTACTATCCGCCGTAGGCTCATTGTGGTAGAGGGTAGTCTCTGAAATGATCGACTCTTGGGTATACTCATGCTGAACGGTCGTCTGGTAGGAGGGATCGTCGGAAGAGCCGAGCATACCCCGGATACTCATTTTCGATACCATTTTACGGAGGGACGAATGGGAGACGGTTCGCGGTAGCCACGAGGAACTGGTGGAGGATGGAGTGATACTTGGTGTGGAGGTGTCTTTCATGGCAAAGGAGTGGGCCGCGGCATGGTAGTCCGAGGCGCTTGAAATAGGATGTGGGGACCGATCCGGGGAGGAATCGGGCGACGTTCGGCGGGATATGGGTCGGGACAGGTCATTAGAACCACGCGGTGGGAGAGTAGTCGAGAAGGAATTCCGCTGACCATTCAAGATTAGATTAGGGGAGGCCGAGGCCGAGGACAAGGCGACGGTTGGGGTGGCGGGGAAGGGGTATTGTCCGTTGAGACTGGCCTGTGACATTCTCCGACTCTGAGCGGCGGAGGGACCGGGCGAGCTAGGCGATGATAACAGGGAGGTTACAGAGGAGGCGGCCCTTTCGGACATGGAAGTCTGTAAAGGTGGTGTCGCAAAAGGATCGGTTTGCATAAGGTTAGGTTCCGTGAAGGGCCGGGGGGGCTGCTGCTGGCCCGGGGACGGTGAGGTAATGTCGCGGATGAAAATCTTGACCACCTGATCGGGAAATTCACGAGCGATATCCGCATACAGTTCAATGTCCATCTGACCACTATCCCCCACCAAAATGAACGAGCGGTGTGGGAAATCGCGCATAATCGAACGAATGGCCTCCCGTTTGCCGTCGGCCGGGTTTTGGAGGAAGCTGAGGCGCGATCCGTCGCTGGTGTCCCACATTTTAAGATGAGCACTCCCTGGTGGGAACCGGTGTTCCTGGAAGAATTTCTGCAGGGTCGGGAGCAGCTGCCAGGGCGAGTTGCTGACGTAGTGGAAGTGGGCGCCGCGTTCCCACCAGCCGTGGTAGAGCTCGGCCATGCCGGGGACCTCTTGGGAGGGTTCGAACAGGGCCTTTTCCATGAGGGCCAGTTTGCCGTGGGCCACGTTGGATATTTTAATGGTATCGTCAATGTCGGAAATGACGGATACGCCGTGGGGTCCGATGAGATCCACGATGCCGTAGGACGGGTGGGGGTGATAGGGCAAATGCCCCTCTAGTCGAACTAGGGTATGCCCCCGCCGGGAGGATCGTACCAAGGAGACGGGACTACGGTGGAGCCATTCGGCCACCATCCGGTCGGTTAGACGCAAGTAGCTATTAAAACGACCGCTTTCCGCGAAGACATTGACGGTTTCGGGCAAACGGTAGTCACCCGCTGGGGTAGTAGTTCCTGAGGACCGGCGGGGGACACCAGGGCGGGGCGGTACCCGGGGGGATGGTGCGGAAGGATCCCCCTGCAGTTCCATATGGTCGGGCGTGGTCAGCCCGGCCACTTTAAGTCGCACAGTGGTGTTACGGGTGGTTTCGGCCATGAGCATGCTGAAGCGGTCGGTGAAAATGCCCCGCGCGGATTCTTCCTGGCCGGCCCCCGTAACTTTCCGGGCTACAGCGAGGGCCAGGCGGAGTTTACGACTATTATTATTGACGGTATAGGTCCAGCCTTTGGCGTGGATCCGCCAGCCGTCTTTCTCTGGAAGTAGTTGGAATGGAAGAATGCGGGGAGGGGCGAAGTGGAGGGAATCGAATAAATAGAAAAAAAAAACATGAGTGGGATATAAGCCGCCCATCCATGTATGCATGGGGCCCCAAAACAAAAACAGGTCGGATCAGTATGCGTATATGCGGATATTCTAGTCAGGGGAATCGGTCGACTTGGGGAGGGAGGGGGGGAGTGCCCGTGCACATTGTGGGGGAGGG
>JANBQC010000094.1:21477-60849 GCA_027576995.1 Dimargaris cristalligena
GGCGCCATTGCGCCGCCGCTCCCGCTCTCTCCGGGCCTCTGGGCCGCGGGGCCGGGGGGGGGCGCGGGGCCCCCGCCCCGGCCCCCAGGGCGGGGGCGGGGGGGTCCTACTGTAAAATGGGACCAGACTTACCTTTGGTGGCATAGGTCGGAAACAGTAATAAGATAGTATGGTCTTCCATAATGCTCGGTGTCGCTACAGGGGCGGGACGTTTCGCTCACAAGGGCCCGAGGAAGTCGACATGGAGGTAGAATAGAGGGTTCCCAGGGGACTTGCGTCTAACAAATGCGATTCGGAAGGGGGGTACCGTCGAGCTGGAGGGGGCGGCGGGATATAGAGAGGATATCAAGGTATATAACCCAGAAAAAAAAGGCGTGCGTGTATATGTGTGTGTTACCAGAGACCACTGAATAGAATTACTGACAAGAATGCCCAACGTCCAAATGCAAGAGACGCGGCGGCGTAACGTAATGATAACTACTTCGAGACAAGGGTACGCCTGAAGAAAACCCTTCAGCTCGTGCTAAATGGGGTAGTTTACGTAAGAAAAGTGAATTGGGCACAACAAGGGATATAGCCCGAATGAAAGGGGGGAGAGTAAGGAGATGAACAATAGTAAAAGAGGTTTACTGGTTCGGCTATTCTCTTCTCCTCACACATACACTCGGTTTGTTTTCTCTTGCCTGGCCTATTTTAAGACTATACAATACAACAGGAGAGACGGACTTTAACTGCACCAATAAAGTCTACTTGCTGGAGATATTTTGTAGAAATATATGAAACCACTCGACCCCTACGGAGTCGGCGATACCCCTGATTCACTACCCCGCCCCTCTCCAACACCTTGGTCTAAAGTGATACTGCCGCTTCTTTTATTGCCCTAAGATTTTAAACCTTACTCGAGTAAAAACCCCTTGAAGCAGGGTTGCTTTCGCAATATGTCAAGGTTTTTGGAAACCAATACTATTTATCAGCACTTCCATTATCCAACTTATTATAAGGACTACGCGTAGATAGGGTAAAGGGATAGAGGAAGGTAGCTAACAGCCTTCTTTGTGCTCCAAGGCCACCCGACGTCTTTTCACCAAGTGACCTGTAAGACTGTTCAATAAAACCCCATCACCGGCCAAATCACCAAGCCCCTTAATGGAACCGTCCATTATATCGCCTTGCTGGATCAACCGCGACTCCTTAATTCGTAAGTCATTGCGTGCAATCATAAATGGTGCATTTAATTCAGCTATAATATTATAAAAAGTGCTGGTGGATATATTTAATACGGAGTTGAATTTATGCTAATTATCGAATCAGAATTGAGGCTAGCAAATAATGGGCTATCCAGGAACCATGTCCATAAAAATAATCAATTAATGGCCGATTAATATATTACTTGGTGACGTCCATCGACCCCTTATTCTCATCATCATCATCACTAGGTATCTCATTTTCATACTCGTCCTCATTCCCCTCCCCATCCTCGTCCTTCTCGTTTTCTTCGCCCTCGCTACTCAAGGCCAGGGCATCCTTGTCATCATTTAAATCCGCGCCATCCACTTCGTCGTCGGTCACTACTACATCCGCAGTATCGCTAAGCGGTTCGGGCAGATCAATGTTGTCCATATCGGCGGTGGCCCCCCGGGATCGGTCCGGGACAAACTTATCCCGGAATTGGATCCAGGGAAAGTCCTTCAGTATTCTAGGCACGGTTCGCACCCCTGGGTCCATGTTAGTCCAGATTTCCCGGAATTCCCGCAGGTACGCTACCAGGGCCTGCAGGTCATAGTCTCTCATCGAGGGATTGGCGTCGAAATCGTTCACTTCGATATGGTTTCCCAAATGGGCCTGGGCCTTGAGGGCGGAATCGTCCACGATGATC
This sequence comes from Dimargaris cristalligena, assembly GCA_027576995.1. Lineage (NCBI taxonomy): Eukaryota > Fungi > Kickxellomycota > Dimargaritomycetes > Dimargaritales > Dimargaritaceae > Dimargaris > Dimargaris cristalligena. The sequence continues at coordinate 23,354 of JANBQC010000094.1, forward strand.
GTGTTCTGCGCACTCCATTTCACGGACTGTTTGGCCTTACTATGGGTGCGGTACAGCCAGGGGCGCCGGTCGAGCTGGACCTTTTTGGAGGAGTCGTGTGGGGGGATCTGATGTGCTTTCCAGATAAAATTAAGGGGCTTGTAAGTGACCGGTTTATTGGCCCGCACAAACTCCGTGCGGCTGACGACACAGCGGTTCCGGGCCCAGACACCCCGTAAAAGATGTTGGTAGGAATCGAAGACCTGGTCGACCATGCGTTGCACATTGACGGGCGTGGCGGAGCTCCAGACCATCGCGTTAAAGTTGCGTAACAGATAATCGCGGAATTCGGGGAGGAACGGCCGCAATTTAGCCGATTTGTTAATACCACGTCGGCTATGCAAGAGTATCGCCAAATCCCCCGTAATTTTCCGGGAAAAAAAGTGGGTAATATAGATGACAGAAATTAGGTCCAGCCCAAGGTTGTATTAATTTATAGCTAACCACATAGTGCTGTGTAAGGTCTTGGGAGGGACGCTTGAGATCTTCCGGTCACCAGCCAAAATATTGGGGGCCGTATACCATTGCTTAATTGTCTAAATGGCACAGTATACTTACAGAAGGGTGCCGTTAAGGTCCAGGACCACGAGGATGGGTAGGCAATTTTCTCTATTGGACTGGATTTCTTGAACCACCGGTGTAGGGGTTCCCTTCGGGCTCCACTCGGGCTGTTCCGCTTCGGCACGCTTCTTCTCCTTGCGTTTTTGGAACCGGCTCTTATAGGGCTTGTTTTTAGAATCCGGGGCGTTGGAAGGCGCTCCTGGTGATGGTGGGGGTGGTTGCTGGTTGGATCCCGACGGACGAGACCATTGGGAAGTTCGGTTCGTCGCATCCTTCGGACCGGTGGGGTTGGTATGATAGTTCGCCGTGGGTGGCCTCGCAACGTACGGTGTCGGGTGCCGGTGCCATTGATTACCGGAGGGAAATGGGGCAGGGGCGGGATAGGGCCGATGCTGTGTGAAAGGCTGACTGGGATGATGGTAGGAAGTGCCCTGATCCAGGGGAGCGTATGCGTTCGGGTGGTGAGTGGCGGGGCCAGCCATATAGTGGTTGGTCAAGTGGTCAGTATGTCTCGGTCCATCGTGCCCGTGCGTATGGTGGTGATGGTGACGGGGATTATGGGTGGCGGCGTTGCCCCTATAATGCTCGGTATGTCTGGGATAGCCTCTTCCTCTGGACCCACCACCATGCCCATGGGGCGGGTGGAAGCGCCCCCTATACGACGTACCCCGGGGGGCCCACTTCGAGTGAGAGTTCGCGGGATTCGGCCTAGTGAACTTGGCCTTTTGTTCTTCCCGACCAGAAGGAGCTTCATCCGGGTATGAAGGATCCCGGGGAGCCTCCGTATTGGGAGGATTGGCCTGGTGCTGGGAAGAATGCGAGGCGTCCTGAGAAGGGCCACCGGGGGCACGGGGTTGCGATTGGATTGGAGGTGGACTCATGGTACTTTCAAAGCGAACAGAGAAAAGCGGGAATCGACGAATGTGGAGAAAAGGCGGCATATAATTATAATTTATATATATACCGGAACGGCAATAATATCAAGAAGGCATTTCACTTAAGCCCGTTGATATGTTTACCTTTGTACATCGTTTTACTTGCATATATCCACTGGCCAGGCAGTGTATAGAAACAGAGGTAGAAATGTCGGTCACGTGACTGGTAGGCCGAATCTAGAAAGCCTGAGAAAGTCTAGCAGTGGGCGGCTATGCACGCAGTTTCATATAATAACTCTTTTAGTTCAGTGGTTATCAATCGATCAATTCCAACTACTTGGTATTACGTTGTATATTTTTTTGAACCGCATTTTTTGTATCTTGCTAATAGGCCAAGAATTTCTGTATCACTGCCTGTATCAAATCGATTCTACTGTTAATTCGACTGGTCTCCATTGAAGGAAGAGTCATCAGGAATAGAATATCAGTTTAATTCAGCAGAAAAAGAAATAGAAATTCGGTTGGTGAGATGGGTATTGCCGGATCACAGTGAATATCCCCCCAGTTATACCATATACCAATCATAAAAGGCATTATATTGAGGTGGAGAAATACGCCTATATTGATCATTTAATTACACTGCCATTACTAAATTATAAGCGTCACTGAATTACGAAATGTTAAATTGGGGTATGCATGTATTTCCTAGCCAAGGCTATCGCCTATACTACTAGACTGGTTTTTCGGGGGCATCCGTTTGCTTGCAAATGGGCAGCGGCGAATGGACTGATTAGACGATAAAACCTCGGTACCAAGCTTAGGGCTCTTTGGCGAGGCTACGGCCCCACTAAAGGGGCACACCTGCTGTGGCGAGCTATCAACGGACGTGTCATCGTGGGTAAGTGGGGAATGCGTAGTCGACAAAGGGTCGATTGACTTATCCTTAACAAAGTCAGCGAAAAAAGCTTCCACCTCGGTTGGGGCGACCGATTCCAGATTGGCGTGCTGGAACTGCATTTTATCAGTCTGAGGACGGGGTATTATAAAAAAAAACCGGAAACATGGGCAAGTGGTGCATACTTAAATGGGGTTAATACTGGTATAGCTAATCATATGGATGAAATTCAAACCAGCTGTATAAGGTTTTACAATATACGTGTATGGGCGAATATATGTGAGAATAGCTTTTAACCAGTAATATTGGCCTCATCCAATGGATTTTTCATTATACAGCCTGAATGAACTTCTCCCATATCATAGTAGGCCCACTCTACTACAGTGGACCACTGAATTTTTGGCCCGGAAAATTATGCGGCTGACCTAGTGATACAAAATCTATCCTACCTTAGTTGCGTTTTGTTTTTGGTCTAGATAGACGAAAAAGTCGGGCAAGTGGGAAAACTTAGTAGCTATATAGTACTCGAGTCGTTCGCACTCGCTGGCTGTCATGTTGCGAGCCATATTAAGGGCATGGCAGATAATCTGGTAATGGGGTCGGTTACGGGGTGATTGAATCAAAAATATTGACAAATAATAATTAGATGATTGGGTTCGCCAGGTATAATTGATATGGGAGAAGTTCATCCAAGCTGTATAACGAAAAATCCATTAGATTCGGCCAATATTACTAGTTAAAAATACATTTCCCATACATTTTCCCATACACGTATAATGGAAACCCTTATATAGCTGGGCCGAATTTCACTCATATACAATTAGTATAAGCAGTGTTGGTATAGCAATAGATATACATAGACCTATCGCTTTCTATAAAGACAATAGGTTAGTCATCTTACATGGACCAAGAGGGGCGATTGTCTTGTTATTTCCTGGTAGCATACCCGCGCCCAATCGCGGTCGATTTGGCTCAACTTTTCGGCCACCTCCGTCGCAGTTTGGCAGGGTCCCAAGTACTTATGGATATCCTTCCGCCAGGCATCCAATTTCGACGGGCCCGGGTAGACCCGTTCGGATTCATAGGCCAGGCGAATTGCAATATTAGTGGCCGTCCCCGGCGGACCCGCTGCAACTAGGTGCAGTTTACGTTTGAGTTCGGGCATGCGCGCGACCGGTACGAAGCAGTCAATGTAACGCAGTTGGAGGAGTTCGGGACCGCGTAGTTTTAAATGGGAGTGGAACATAAAGAGATACGCCATGCCCGTGGTGGCCATGCCGACGTCCGGTGACGACGACGACGATGGGGTGGGACTGGGGGACACCGCGGGGCCCCCACCCCCTCCGTTGTGGGGCGACCGGCCAGCCATGATGCCATTGGGGGTGGATGCCGAGCTTTCGAGCGGATTCGGGGGCTGGACGCAGTGCAAGCGGGAGAGAATGTAGAGGCTGGACACGGGAATCCAGGGGAACGTCGAGTCCCCAAAAGGGCAGAAGGAAAGGGCCAAATGTTCCGAGCCAAAACAGAAGTGGGAGGTCGTGACCAAGTCACTGGTGGACCGATGGCAGAGACCGTCCATAAACAAAATCTGGGTCATGTTGCTGAACACTTGTTCGTTAAGTTTAAAGAGCCGGCCCAGGGTTTGGAGAAGGGTTTCGTATTGGGGCCGCACGGAAGCAAAGGCCTTGGCGGCCACTGAGGTAGACACCTTATTCTCATCAGCGGTGGATTCTGTTCCGTCGAGGGAGGCCGCCACTGGCTTCCTAGTCGCTTGGCGGTAGGCATCATAGACGGCTTCGAAAGTGGCCCCCGGAAGCTGCGAGACGTGGTCTTCATATACCGGTGGGACCGCTGACTGTGACGCGGAGGTGGCCGCACTCCGGGGGGGTTGAGCGCTGGACCAGTCCTTGGCAAATATAATGGCCGATGTGACCGCACTCGTCTCAGCTTCGGAAATTTGCAAGGACTGCTCAAGTCGCTCATTCAGTAGTTTTATATGGGCTAGATTCCAGGGCGTATCGCAATCCTCGGGCGCTAGACTAAACTCGCGCACCGGTCCGGCCGCGTCCTTCTGGCTTGGGTTAGGGGTTATATCCAAACCATTAGCATTGTTCCAGGTGTGTGCGAACGGGCATTTAGGGCCCTGTTTCGCCTTGTTCTGGTTCAGGTGCTTTTTCCGCCAGGCCAAATAGGCGCGGATATCGATGGGCTCGACCATTTTGTTGTAATAGTACAGTTGGCACTTCAGAGTTTGCGTATCCATTTTAGCGGCGTCCATCCACCCATTCTGGCGGCGAAACTCCTGCAGGATTTGGGCGAAACCGCTCTGGAATTGGGCATCGGCACTGAAGTTGTAGTTCCGGAACTGCTCAAAGGCCGCCGTCTGAGCCGAGGAGTACTCCCTCCTCCCCCCTTCCGCAGCCGTCGCCGCCGATGGGGTCGAAGTCGAGTCCGTTCTTTGGGGGTCGCCGTCACTCCGGCTGCTACTCCCGCTGTCGCTGGCCTGGCTGACACTGTCCGGTGGGGTGGCCGGTAAACTGAATTCGCGAAAAAGAGCATACTGGACGGAGTCGATGGGCCGGCCCAATTTACCGAAATAATGGAGTTGGAGTTGCAGTAGTTGGGCCGGGGTTAGGCAGGGCTTCGTTCCCGAGGGCCCTTCTTCGCCAGGGGCCGACGGGGAAGCCATGCGTCCGGCTACACTGTTTAGACCCGCCTGAAACCCCGCGTCGGTTGACCATGGGTAGCGCTCAAACTCATGGAAAAGCTTGAGCTCGTCGATGGTGAATGGACAAACGGATAGGTTAGGCCCTGCCGTCTTTGGGGGCGAGGCAAGAGCGGGTACTAAACTTTGGTCGTACCCAAAGGGACACTCGGACATGGTAGGGAATGTAAAACGAAGGCGACCGGGAATTAAGTAATGGAGGTTCTATTGAGGAATGGTTTAGAAGTGGTAGTTAACAGAAAAGCGCAGCGGGGGTAGAAAAATATTCAAGAGTAGCTTTATACAATAGCATAAAAGGAAGAGTATGTGGCAAGGAAATTTACCCTTAGAAGCTGGAGCCAACTGAGCTATATTTTATTTGGATTATGTGACCTATTTTGAGTGCCTGACTAATTGGTCAATCTGCAGCTGAAACCGGCCCAGGTTCGAAAATCTATGCGTTTCTTTGGTTTGGCATGTGCCTCACGGGCCGTAATAGGAGCCGGCGGTGAGATTATGCAACTCCATTAACTCTGGATATTGTCACGTGAATCGCTCAGCACTTTGAGTCACGGGGCAACGGAAAAGGCATCACAAGCAACCAGGTTTTACTCTGATATTCTATAGCAGCGAGTAGTCAGTCCCCTCTGTACATAAGATAGCTAATGGCGGAAGCGAAAGGGCTGTTCAAATAAATCTAGGCCCAATTGTGGTTGGCCTTATGATCACACAGTGACCAGCAATGTAATCGAATTAACAAGCCCAAGCATCGTATTATAGCTTTAAACCCTAACATCGGTCACCCATTCAAACAGAATAAGTAGAAACACTGGGCCATTGGGCCAGGGCGGGGGGGCGGCAAATACGGTATGGGAATTGCCCGCATTCGCTATAATACGCATTAAAGAATACTGTGATTAAATAGATATTAAACAAACAAATGCTTTCGCTTATTGCCATCCCATTTCCTCCCTTTGCTGTGCGATAATATTCTAGGAACAGTGCCCATGGTAAAATATCACACTTGTTACTTCTCACCTTATTTCTTTTTTGTTGATACAAGAAACATCAAGCAGGGCTACAGTAAGATTCGAATATATTATACCCTGAAAAGCTAATAGTCATTTTTGATTACTTACAGTGTCACCCAGCATCCCAATTTTTCGTTAGGCAGTAGAATTTAATCTCCTATACCATTTTATTGAAGCCTCTTAACTATACTTATACATAGTATATCCTTGCTTATAGCATACTTTGGTAGATGGGTGCTGCCAGACTAATTCGATTAACACCAGTTCGACCCTTTACAAAAACAAGAGGAGGGAGGGTACATTGTCCAAAATAGTGAAAAGGACGATCAAATTAGCTTGTATCACCTTCGACTATACCATATTTAATAATATATGCATGTTTTTTACATATTCGCTGTGTTAATTTCTAATGACTTTGTACATATGGGCTAGTATACCTCGCCGAATTGAGCGCAACCATCCCATGTGCAATTGGTGGTATCACTGAATGTCAAATTCGGACCCCCCCTGTCTTCTGAAAATCATTCATTTTTAATATCAAGGCAACAGGGAATGGTCAATAATTCCAAGTGGCCGTGTTCAGCGCTACTCTCAAATGATAGTGGTTGTTCCTGATTACGCGAAGGGAAATCAGGCACGTCAAAATCCAACCCTTCACTCCCTAAACCTTCAAACAACCAATGGGTATGTTTTTAGACTTGGATTTCCACGCGATCGTTTATATTGATTACAAAAAAAGCAGTAGGAACTCCCTCCCGCCTGTTAGTCCACATATAGTTCATTTACATAGATTCGGTAGAGGCGGGAATCAAGATAGGGAAGGCTAGTGTCCTTCTACAGTTATATGAATATGCCAGCTGGGCCTGGATCTACCCGATTGTCGGGCTCCGCCAAAACTGGTAGCTAGTCATCACGATGATACTAACTAGCTGACTATGTAATTAATATCAGGTTTGTTCAGTCTGGTAAAGCGGAGACAGCGATCAGTAGCCCAATCTGGCTTCCCCACTCTCCACCCCCATCGACCAGAGGATAATCCCGACCCCTTGTCGATGGAAATCCTTTAGACATTTAGGGACGCTGGATGTCCCCACCTTATCACTTATTCCGAATTTAGTTGAAGGGGAGTCACTCCTCGTCGACTTAGTGCTAAGTGTGAGTTATGGTACAGAGATTGGAAGGTGGGGGGAAGCACTTTTTAAAAGAAATCGCTGACTATTATTTTAGCCACATTTTTTTTCGGATTGATATGGAAACATGTGTATCCATCCCAATAACTGATATTATGGTCTAGTAGGTTGCCCTACTTTCATTTTTTTTTAATTGCACCATCATTACTGCCAAACTTTTTGAAAGGTGAAACGAGCGCAAGTCTGAATTACTTTGGGGTTATAAATAATGTTAATAGGAGATGTCCGTGGATGCGCGGGATAGTACAGGGCTACATGTATGAACATAAAGGGACAGTCCCTCTTTCCTGTAGATTGGTAATGATAGTGTGGTTTAGTCAATCCTATTCCTCCCCAACTGTTTCAGTTTTCGCACAAAAATAGGTCATGTTAATTAGCCGATGCTCAATTACACCCAATTATGTTTGACAAGCCAATAGTTTATTTATACTATTTACAATGTTCTTTTTAAAAATAAAGATAAATCGAAAGCAAAAACGCAAAAAGAAATTATAGAAAATCAAAAGGACGGCCAATGTTTTAAAAAGTCGAGCTATTAAATGCAATATCTAGAGTAGCTCCAAATTAGTGTACAATAAAAGTACCGTATGGTTGTTTGGGGTGATTTTTTTTTAGAAAAAAATATAGCAAATTTTCAATCGGACGCACACTGCATAGGCAGCATGCATAAAAACGTAAAAGGGAATATATATCTAAGATGGGGAATATAAAGTATACAAACGAATTTTAAAACTAATCCAACTACAGAAGGATGGGGGGATACGGTTTTTTTCATACTTAAGCTGGAAGGGCACGTCGGAGAGAGAGGGGGGGGAGAGACGGGCGGGGGAGGGATGATTAGTAATGTACAGGTTGGGCGCGAGAAAGAGGGAGGGAGGTGAGAGTGTGTAGGTAAGATGGCCGAGCTTGGGGGCAAAGCCTCATGGAAAGGGCCTTAGATGGCCTTGTGCTGCACATAAGGGTACATGGCGTGTTCCACATTAAGGTTCAGCGACGATGAGGCGGCCTCACCTCCCACCAGACCCGCCACCAGCTGGGTGTTCACGATATTAGCCGGGAACGGGTCCGCCGTATGGGTGGCGGCGGTATCATTGGGGTTGCCACCCGTCGCGGCCGAGAAACTCGAGTTCAGGGAGACTGAAGGACCGTTGGCCGCCGCGGTACTGTGGTAGGATGGATGACCATCGTGATTATAGGAGTAGGAGGGATGGGCAAATCCACCATTCGGTCCCTGGCCACCCCCACCACTGACACTCTGGTTGTAGGCGGCGTATTCAGCCGCATCCCCTTCACTCACGGGGCTCGGTCGCTCATAGTGGCTGAGGGGTTCGTTGGTGGGTGCGGATGTGGTGGTAGTGGCGGCGAGGTTGGCCGAGGCAGCGGAAGCGGTGGTAGTAGCTGATGGAGGGGGAAGGTTGAGCTGACCCATGGTCGACGACTCGTAGGAGTAGGGCCCGGGTGCCATCTTATTGGTCTGGTCATTACTGCTGTAGTCGTAGTAGGAGTGGGCGGGGTTGTTGGTGTTGGTGCTGTAGTAGCTCCCGTGGCCATAGTCCTTTGGGATATCGGTCCCCGAGTTGGGGCTCGGCGGAAACTGGGCGCCTTTGTTAGGGTAGTTGCCCCCATTGTGGTGGTACAGGGAAGTCGCGCCAAGGCCCCCCGAGGGGGCAGAGGTGGTGGTATAATGGGTCGCGGGGTCCTGGGGAACGGGTCCCCCGCCGTTTAACGAAGTGGCGGTAGTGGGAGGGGTCGCCAGAGACGCGGCCGCCATAGCCACAGTGGAGGGATCCGCCGAAGGATAGGCCGGTCCACCAGTAGTAGGGTTGACCGACGAATAGGCCGTTGGATAGGTGGAGCCGTACAAGGGGGCCGAGCCGCCCGGGCCCTCGGTTTGGCCAGTAGGGTAGGAGGTGGCGTAGGCGGGATCCGCCGCATAGCCGCCCCCCACGGCAGGGTCGTAGTACCGGTCGGGAGTCGAATATTCCTGCGGGTAGTAGTAGCTGCTGTTGTTATCGTCGGTGGTATAGGTCGACGAGGCCGACACGGAAGGCCGATTGGGGCGGTAGGTGCTAGGGTCCGCCGCGGCGTTCGGATTGTTGTAGTGGGTCGCCGACGGTTCCATGACGGACGCTTGCATATGGCCGGGGTAGTGCTGGCTGGACATGGAGGAGGAAGCGGACATGGGATAACCACCAGGCTGGGCGAGGGGGACAGTCTTGTTGTAGGCGTGGTTGGCGTACGGGTAGGGGTGGTTGGGGTACGCCGCGTAGGGAGCGCCGCCAGCCGCGGTCGCGGCGGGGTGAGCCCCGTACGGCTGATAGGGGTAATAATAACCGTTGAATTGGTTCCCGTAACCCTCGTAACGATCCTTGGGGCACTTCTGGGGCTGCCGTTTAATGCTAGGCAACAGGTCACGGCGCCCTTTTTGGAAATAGGGGTGCTGGAACGTACACTGGTTTTTCATATTATCGCCGCGGTTCTTGCGCGCATCGGATTTGCGGGTAAATCCGTAAATGTGGAGTTGACGTACGAAGGAATTGAACATCCGGGTCTTGAAGTAGACGGGAAGCACATTCTTGGTGAACTCTTTACAGTCCGTGACATGGATCATCGTGCCCGACGGGTCCCACTGGATGCAGTTCGCGAACTCGGCCTTTTCCATACTCTCGTAGAGTTTGGCAGCGAACGGCGGGATGGTCTTGGTGTCGCTGGAGTAGCCCGAGGCTTCGCGGTCCATGGACGCAGAATGATATTCAGCCAAGTCAGCCATGGCGTGCATGAATGTGTGTGTGTGTGTGTGTGTGCGTGTGGGGGGAGGGAGGGGTGTGTGGGTGTATGGGGTAATTGAAAAAAGGAAGTATTTGAGTTAATGAGGAATAGAGTGGTAAGCTTAGTACACTTGTCTAAAAATTTTATAAGGGCTAGTATCTTATAGGGCCAAACACTTTGGGAGATAGTTGAAGATGAACCGATATTATAGGCGTTAAATAGAAGTCAGTTAGTTAGAAGGGGTATCAATTAGATTCGGAATGAGTCGGTGAATAAACAAAAGGAGGGGAAGGGTAAGAGGGCAAGTCGAATAGAATCAGTAGAGCACGGCCAAAGCAACAAAAGAAAAGAGGAGGCAGGTCCGTAAAACTAGGGGTGTTGCCGTCGTACAATGGAACAGTGGTCGAAGTTTAGTACGGCGGGACAAGGGTAATGATAGGCCGGCGAGAAATAAAGGGGGAAATTACTTGCGGTAGTAAATGTCGCCCTAATGAACAGAGTTGGTGGTAATAGCGGTGGAGGAGAGGAATAGACCAGTCGTCAACAAAAATCAATCATGGAGTGAATGTGGAAGGGCGTTCAGCTGAATTCCCAGTTCAAAGAGGAACTGGGGGGGTTTATATATTTACACACCGGAGAGTGAAATTGGACTGTCTCTTCCTCCTGCTCCCCTGTGAATCCTGCGAGATCTAATGAACAGGGAAATTGGCCGATGGACCAAAAAGATCTTGGGGGAGGGAGGCCGCAAAAAAAAGGGGGGGGTGCCAATCCCCATGACAATGAAAGAGCGAGAGAGGGCAATAGAGAGAGGGGTAGTGGCTAGATCTAGGAGTAGGCCAATTGGCCTTGGCCACACCCTCCCCCCCCCTTTATTCCTTCGCCCATTGAGTCGGCCCTTAAAGAAGAGGGTGGTCGAATGATAAGGCGTTCAAGAGACGGGGTCCCTCTTACCAATTGGTCGTGGTGGAAGCGAACAATAAAAGGCGGCGATATGGTTGCTGGGCCTCAATGTCGAAGAGCAAGGGGGGCCCGATCGGGTGTCTTGGTTTAACCGATTAAATAATAGGTCACAGACGCGGTACCGCCCAACCACAGTGGCCGTCGGCTTATTCAAGGCAACGAGCCACATCCGCCTCCGCCCTCTTACACACTCCGTCCCCCCCCCTTCACCCCATTCCACCATTTTACTCTGCCTTCGAGCCATTATATTCCTACAGCCGAGTGGTTTGCCCAAACCGCTTGGCGATAACGCACTGCCGTCTGGGGCTGAAAATGGACCTATTCCTAGAAGCCGCGGCTGCGTCGAATCGGCGAATATACAACGCCTCTGCCTCCCCCATGCCGTTTCTTCCGCAAAGTGCCCCCCCCCCCTCTGACCATATCCCCTCCCCCTCAAATTTCCACCACTCCGAATTGGCCATTACGCTATCATAGGGGATCATGGTTGTCCATACTTTGTCTGTTCTAGAGTATAATTGACATTCCCCGCCCGCTTATACCCTCCGTCTAGGAACAGGCATGGATAATGTTGAATTGCCCGCATGGATTCGGATATTCAAACGGTCGAGCAGTAGTAAAAAGGAGGAGGGAGATGCAGGCAATCGATCACCACCCCACTGAATTAGTGCTGCATGCATGATGTCGGGTATCTGGGACTGTATAAACCTTTAAGCAAGAGCGACTTGTGGTTCATTTACTTCACTCGCTGACGACTTGTATATTGGATGGGCCCAGCTGGCTTGACCCTCTGGTTCTATCTTCTACCTAAAGTACACCGGAACCCCATAATAATACCTATACATCTGTGGGTATGCCGGGGGGGGGGTCGACATCCAGAATACGGTTATTAAGGCCGCCGTGCACCTAATTTACTTGCCTGACCCTTGAATAAGCCGCGGAATTTTAGCGAAGTAGTTGGCGATTTGCCCTATCTAATGAAGTTTCTGCAATGGGGTGATAGAATGGAAGGAGATTCCGACTATATAGGGACATATACTGTATAGGTGAGAACGGTCAGCCCTACTCAGAGGTTAGTCGTCCTCCCTTTTGAAACTCAATTAGATTATTCCGTCGATTCTCACCGGTCTGTTGGACTTCTGGTGGAAAAAATAATAATTGAAAGGCCATTTACCGATATTGTCAATCGGAACATTAATTCTTTGCCCTGCATTTTGCATGGTCTTTGCTTACTAACCAACCTCTTCATTATGCGGCTGACTAGGTTTAGCCCACGAAAACCGTGTTAGGAAAGGGTAGGAAAAGAAACGCCCTAAACCCTGGATCTAGAATATACTGGGACGGCGTTAGATGCCCCCCCGCCTCACTCCTCAAAATTCCACAACTGGGGTTAAGAGTAAGACTCTGCATCAAATATAATTCCCTACTGCTAATGAACGACCTCCACCCAGTGCACTTTGGAACATATTATAGGGTAGTACTTACGTATTGGTTTTTTTTAAGATTCCTTGCGAGGAATAAAGTGAGTATTGTTCCTGTCGAGGCGACTTGCTTGGTGGTAACAGTACCAGCCTACTGGCGACTTTAGCGTTCATGTGTGAGTGTGTGTGCCTGTATTCCTATTTTTTTTTTGCCGTTTTATTCTCCTTTACATCCGTATCGGCTCATCTCCGACCCTTGGATAAGAGGATAAGGGCGTCCTCCTCCATCCCAACAACCTCCGGCCTGTCCCTTTTCTAATTGAAATAGCGAATCGGGAATCTGTGTAACCCAGCCGTTTCAAACTCAGCCAACAATGTATGTCCCCTCGATTTCATTTTCCCCGCCCCAGTATTTGCGTTGGCCGAATGGGTTTAAATTGTTCCCACTCTCCCCCTTCCCCAATATGGCCATGGACCTATATTGGTTGCCTCGGACAGCCGGGGGGTCGTCACCAGCACAAAAAAAATCCAAATTGGGGCTTTACGACCACCATGCCATAGTCCATAGCTATCTCAGTCACACTACACTCCGAACCCCAGGATCTTCGCCTTGAATCACAAAAAAAAATGAAAAAGAAACGAAACTACGCGGGAAACTAATCTGTTTGACATGGGTTTGGTACATTGAGGTTTATCACATGGGCGGGCCAGCACCCTTAATGGTGGTGTTGGTATATAGCGTCCAAGTCCCCAACTATGAAGGCATGCGAATCTCGGTCAATAGATATGGAATTCCTCTTCTGCGAAATTCTAGAAGAATAAAGGTGGCAAATGGCCCCATGTGAATTCGATACTATTTACTCTATCCTGGACCATATATGCCGGCCAATAGTGCCTAATACACTTGGGTAATAGAACTGGCTAGTTTATATTAAAGACGTTCTAGAAATTTGACTATATTCGGGTTAATGGGGCTCAAATTTAGGTGTCTGGAGAATCTGATGCACCCATCACATCTTTTAATACATACGCGGCCGTTCTTTTTCAGGGGTTTGGCTCCTCTCCTAGATATCTTTGCTCTCGAGGGTTATATCGACATATTTCTGCTCATACCGGAGGTTCCACTAACTTATATCTGTACATTGACTGCTACCGAAAACCAAGGTCAATTCAGCCATCTCTAGGAACTATCCAGGGTTTTTTTGTAACGAAAACCATAAATCTCATAAGTGGAGAAAGTGTCCCTAGACCAGTATTCCCCCAAGTAGAATATCTACTGTCGTTCGACGCCTACCTCTCTAGGACAATGGTCCTCCGCAGGAGTAATGGCACGATTCGTTTAGCTATAGAATTAAAGATTTTTATGCCAAGACCCGCGGTTATAATACAGACTTCTTGGATATAAAAGGAGTACGAAAAAAAAACTAGCAAATTAAAAACGAAACCCTTATTATGGTATGGCGACATTATCATTTTTAAATGGAAGCCTAGTATACCGAATGTAGACGCCAATTTGGGGTGCCTACCCCACTCTTGACAACGCCGGCCTAGCGAACGAGGTGGAGGGGGGGGGGTGTAGGTCGCCCAGTTTGTATACTCGCCCCCCTTTTCCGGATATACTACATGCTAAAGTCGTTGAGGCCCGTCCGTTGAGGAAGACCCAACGACAAATCGGATAGAGGAGAACAATATCGTGACCACATTGATTTTCCTTATATATATATATATATCTGCGCCTATTTCCATTTCGGCCTCTTGGCTGGCGAATAAGTGACCCTGTATTATTATTCACAGAAAGAGACCCGAGCCAAGAGTAGTAGCATTTATCCGTCTCGTTGGGGATTTATCGAGTAGAGCGGAGAGAAAAGGTGAGGAGAGAGAGATAAAGAGAGGAAGGGAGGGGCCTGACTCCCTTTCCTTTACTATTTTGGCCGATGTTACGGAATCACAGGAACCAATAGAAATGCCGGGGACTCGATCACCAAGCCCATTGGAGAGATTAAGGGGTGCTGGGCTACTGTGTAAAGCGATGAATAACTAAATCGAGTTGGGGGGCGTCATACTAAAGTACACTCGACAGTCCATAAACTAAGCGGTCCATTTCTTGGCGTCCGGTACTTGCTATCCGACCCTTACTCTATCATAAGCAAGCCGGCCTACTTCTTCGCATCCCCTTTTTCAATGGCGTTCTTTTATTGTAAAGATGTTGGTGTGTAGGCCCATCCGGCCCACCAAGGCCCCGGGCCATCTGGTCAAAGCACACTGGCCCCTTTGCCATGGCCAATGGAAACTGTAGTTGCGCCAAGCCCCCCATAAAAGTATTATCCTCGACCTCCCTTTCGATTGCGTTTGTCATCTTACCCCTCCTCTCCTCCCCGCATCCCTTCGTCCTCCCATTTCCTGCTGGGCGGCGAACGTAAGGCCGTACCTGTCCATCAATTTTTTAAATTAAAAACCATGTAACTTTAACGGGTAGACCTATTTCTACCAACCGTCCTTGAGGCCAAACCACCGTAGCCGGACAACTCTGTTGAGCGCTGCGTTAATGAGTAGTAGTTTACCAACTGCCCAGTCGTAGTGATAGATCCTGCTTCCTTTCCAGGGTTTAAAGCTGTATCGTACTGCCCGTATCACGGCACTCCTTCGCTATTCCTTGAAATGGGACTGAAGGTAACAGTAGGTCGAGTACTCTCCAGATTTCCAGGCCCAGTATAGAGATCCCTAGATTCACCGCATGGTTGTGCGTCTACAGCCCGAAGCAATCTCGTATAATCCAACTCAAATATGCATAAATATATATACACTACCTGAGAGTGAATGGGTAGACATGTCAATAATAAGACGTTAGTATATTTTTAGGGCGATGCCCTTAGTATCCGCTTGATGCCCTTGGATAGCCAATCAACTAAACATATCGGCTCAATTTGGGTGAAATTCGGCCCAGCTGTATAAGGTTTTAAATGGGAAGTGTATGGGATAATATACGGGATATTTATTTTTAACCAGTCATATTTGCTTCATCCAACGGATTTTTCGTTATACAGCTCGGTTGAACCTCTCCCATTTAAAAAACGGGGGGAAGCACTTCACAAATATCGTAGAGGGCAATCAAGCATTCCTAGGTGAGTCCTGTCACTCGCCACAGTCATTCCACTTGACCAACCCCCAACTGTCAAAGAGATGATGTGGAGGCTGACGCGTGGGTTAAATGAGCAGCAGCAGGGGGGAGGGACTGTGGCTATTTACATTTGTGGGGCTCTCTGTCGCTCGTTTGTGCCTACCCATATGGGTCACAACCCTGGGAGGTACCCCCCCTCCCCCCAAAGCTGAATGAGCCTTAACCCAATTGATAAAAGACCTGCAGGCTTGCCTAACTGTTAAAGATGATCCCCACCGGTCCACACTCGTTATAGTCTCGGCTATGTTTAATATCACTTTCTCCCTGATGGACAGCCCGGGGACGCGGGTTAATCCCACTAACCGGTTGAGCCATCCCTAAGCCCAAATAGTTGACTGTTCCAACTATCTGATCGAGAATACACCCTCAAGTCAGGGCTCATTGCTATCTGTTCGCCCCTGTATGCCTTCGAATTTGTATAACGCCCGAGAGGTACTATGTAAATATGAACGCTTAGCTCGGAATAATTATTCCACCCCCTACTTCCGGATTTCTTTGGTATTCCCAAAATAATATGGCACTGCATATCGAAAGGCTTTACCAGCACCTAAAAGGAGAGTGCCTTACATCCTGCCTACCACATTTTCCGTAAAGCGATCCGCCGGAATTACCATTATTATACTGTTCGCCAATATATACCAGCTATCCGCGGAGATAGCGGAAGTGCCGCCATTGTCGAAAAAGTATCACTTCACTTTTATCAACGGTTAGCTCGGGGGTTCAGCATTGAGAATTCGCACTGTATTTACGCAGGCCTAGGTGTGGTTGAAACTCCTTCCTTCTCAATAGAGTAAACTACGATTGACGACTTCCTAAATATGTGGGGTGGACAGGAATATCATCTCATTTTTCGACAGTAAAGTAGATGTCGATTAACCAAAATCCTTACTTTGTTACCCTTGGTGGTCTCTGGGAATAACCGGTATGTCACCGATTGGGAATAACTGGCTATATTGAAAGAGCAGTTAGCGGAAGTCGAAGGGGTAAATATCAGATGCGTCGACACGTAGCTGATGCAGATATTACCGGTGGATACCAGCACCTTAATACGATCTATATATGGCTTCATACGAAGGGGTGGACTACCATTCTGAGCTTTTAAGGAGGTGTTCAAGAATTGCGAATGTTACTGCTAGAAATGTAGCCTTTAATATGGCTTTACCGAATTATGCGAATAGACGTACGGGCGGGCGCTTTTGAATGGATTTGCGGGAGTATAAACCTGATTCACAACACTGTCTGGGAAGAGTTCACAGTTCCCAGGCACGTTAGGCCTATTAAACCAGTTCAGAGGGCTCGGCTATAGGAGAAAGCCCCTATATTCACCATGGGCCATCAAAATTTACTTTCACCGTGGGCGTATATACTAAAAGGGTATTAGGCACCGTGTCTGGGTACTATAATGGGGCTTGTCGGAGGGTGTATTTAACTTTGGGAAAAACATAACACAGAGGAAATGTCCTCTATCTTGACAATAGCTGCCGGCTGTGAATATCATTTTTTGATGTCGCTAGTGGAACCCTCTGAATGCCTCTATTTCTGCCGACTTTGGCCATTCAATTAAGTGTAGGGTACGATCATTTGTAAGTCATCCTGCCTATTTCAGTGAATGAAGGGAGATGGGTCAACCGATTTACCCACATCTTTATGCTACTTCTGGGTGCCTTAATGAACGAACAAAAAAAAAGGTGTGCTAGTCAAAAATAGTTCCCTTGCTGACCCCATCTGCCTCCTAATCCTAGGTCACGGAAATCGTAATCGGATAGAGATAATGAAGGAAATGGAGTCAATTACAGTGTGCAAATCGGAGAGCAGACTGTGGCATGAGGAGCTACCCTTAGCCGTTCCCATTTCAATATCAATAGCCATAATCATATTTAGAGGTCTACCCCTCGCCATAGGGGTCCAATGTTGGAGGCTACAATAATTTCATACTTTTAGCACTCTAATGCATACCTATGAAATATACCCATCGAAATTATATAGACAACTAGCAAATCTTGATTAGTCGATGAGAATCTAGTCTAAAAAGAGACTCGGGTTGATTGACCATAGTAGTAGGGGCCCAGTAAAAGACCGGGCCCATTATTAAAAAGATGGCAGCGATCCGCTTCACTAAGTGCAGTGATGGGAGTAACAAGTGTGCAAAATATCGAACCATTGTATATTCTACTAAATATATGAGGGTTTTCACCAAGTTAGTGCAGGGGTATTTCGAAGGATCATTGGTATATTCCCGTTGGGTTCTACTTTCACGGCGCCAAGCCTGGGAATTCGGGCAGGGTCTGTGGACTCCTTTCCAAAGCGGCCTAACGTGGGCGGGCCCAGCTCCTAGCCGATATTCATAGAAACGTTAGTTGGATTCGAAGGGACAAATTCGGGGACGGGTGTGGCGGTGGAGCAGCAGCCAAGTAAATGGGAATACCAATACACAGGGGGGAACAGTAGCGCGTGTCATAAAAAGTATTTACTTAATTCCCATCATCGGTAAAACATTGCAACTTGTAAAGTAATTTTGTCGAAGACTAGACGTAACCCAATTGGCCATTTCGAAATGGGCTTAGCTTGCAAAGAAGGGCAAATAGCAGACAGTCGTATATCCCGCCTTCAACCCGAATTTCAGATTGTTGTCATATTTTCGTAATAGCTTGCAACCCGAAAAAAATGGTCGTTGACCTTTCAATCAGGCAGGGTACTTACCAAAGGCATGGTGCCTTTTTCAAATTAAATACATTATTTCAAAATGTAGATGGGTTAGTATCATCAAAAATACCGACAATCGTCGATTTCACCATATTAACCACCGGCTAAACTAAATACTAGGCGCTCGGGCTTGTTTTTGAACCATTTGACAGCACCGCATAGGCGCTGAGCCAACGGATAGGTATAATGTCCAGCGAAGCTATTGATAATTCAGTAGAAATACCATAAATTACCTGAAACAGAGTGCGGAGTGTTTATTGGGGAGATATGTATAATGTATTGTATTCAAATCAGAAGAGTACCAAAGTCGCCGGTATATACATAATAATATAATAATGGTCAAGGGGTGTACTGATAGTTATAATCGAAGTATACCAAAAATAAACTATGGTTAACTGGCTGGACAATTTGTGGCATTGGAAAAGATCAAGAATGTAACTATGATTAAGGAATGTTAATAGGTTTGGTAGGTGATTCCACCACATATAGGAATTTCACAAAAGTACTGACAATTCGTAATAGTTAAGCCATTTTTATCACTCCAATTTATTTCTTGTTTATTTAAAACAACTTATGTATACCAAACAACTCCATATAGTAGCATATAGCTATAAACGTAAGTGCATAAAAATTGTAACTGCCAGGTAAGAAGCCTATGGCCAGGTGAATGCGAGTCAATTTGACCAGTAAAGCAAATATAATAATGAATAAATATTGTAATAAAATCACAGCAGCTGGTACCAGGGACACTGTTGACCTCTAACTAGGACTATTTTTACACCCAAATGTAGTGGGGCTTGGCCTTCCAGCAAAGACTGGCATAAATACACATGTGTAAAACCACAGCTAACATGCAAAGAAGACTGACACACATTCCAATGGAGAAGGAATCCAGACTGAAGTGGTGAAGGGCATCAGCACTGGTGGTCATACAGCTGGTGGCTTGGTCCAATGGAGATGTCCCACAGCTGAATGTAAGCCCATTGAATTCATTGTGGCTGAGGGTGTGGTAAGTGTAAGTGATTAAGGATGTATAATGAATCCAGGACAAAACAGATGTGATATCATCAGAATAGATCAAATTGCCACTATAGGTCAAAAAAATAGTAACAACCAGGGGGACCATAGCTTGGGATATTCTGAGATTACGGAAAAGGGACCCATTTACCATTCCACAGGACAAGGCCACAATAACATGTAACAAATGTGCTGCCATGGGTAGCTGGGCAGAGACTACATAAGCACCAGTGCCAGTTACCAATCCAGAAAGTAGTAATACTTTGGATGGATTTGAGGTCACCAGATGATTAACAAGCTGACTCCATGGGAACAGTCTGGGGCCAAACTTATTATTTTTGTCTCTTTATGTTAGCTAATTCTCCTTTTCTTCATCTTTCCAACTTATACTTCCATTTGGTTTTCTGTTTATTATTGATGAAGTTATAGGTTGTCAAAATCAATAGTGATTTTAGTCTATGATGATTGACCACTTCATATCACTACTTTTATGCTATTGACTATCCTTTATAAACTGGGCTTGGGAATAACTAGCCTCTGGTGGATTCCTTCTTATAATTACACCATACAACTACTTAGTATGAATTCTTTTTATTAGGTTTATCAATATCTAACATAAAGGAGGACTGGGAAGACTGTGTCTTCCAACCTTCCAATTTCTACATTTTACTTCCATTTAATATACTACCATAGTTTAGCCAGTAGGTCAATTTTTTCCCTATTGCAGGTTTTTTATGACCTACAATTATTGTAGTTTTATTCTTAGCTATAGTTATTTAGTCTAGTTGATTTCTTATATATACCTTAGTAGTATCCCCTCAGTTGAAGGGTCAAGTTAGTTTTGAGATAAATGAATAAATATATGTTTTAACTTTACCAGATGATACCAACAATTAACATTTTACCCAGTTTCATTATTGATTATCTTATTGCCACTACTCCTATTTATTTTACTTTCATTCACTTAGTTCAAAGTTGGGGTATCTCTGAGTACCAAATTGATCATACCATTTAATTATAATATTTTTCTTATCAACCAATGATGTGAGATGGCAACATACAATGTGATGGACAACCAGATAATCAGCAGTGACTTCCCCAAGGCCACCTCAGTCTCAACCCCCTCAAACCCAGCAAAGCCCAACCCTCCACAATATATAATGAAATATAGTGACCTGTCCAGTGGAAAGAAACTGGAGGTTCCCCCTCCTGCTGACACTCTTAAAGACAAACCAATGGAGCCCCTTAAATGGTTGGCAACACACCTGTACCTGATACTAGTAGCCTACTTAGCTGAGCCTAAGCCCCACCTACCATTAAAAGTCTATCCTTAGGACTCTTAATGGACTAAGAGCAGTTAACCTAAGTAACAGTAACTAAGTCAAACCATTTTGGTAGAACAGATAATCTGATCAATATATATGTTAAATGTAACCCAATATACTTTCAGTTAAGTGGGCCTTCCCCTAAACTCCATAAACCTGGGATAGGGTCTATGTCCAAGCAATTCATCTGAAACCAAACCTCTAAGGATTAACCAACTCTTTAATACCATATGACCAATCTAAATTGGACAACTTGGATTGAATATGGGAGAGATTCGGCCACACTGTATTAAAAGGCATTGGATGAGGTAAATGCTACTAGTTAAATTAAATCACTCACCTATTGTCCCATACACATGCCTATTTTAACCCTTTAAAGCAGGGCGGAATTTCAACCCTATTAATTTAAAATGGTAAAGCTGTGATCGAATAGCTCAGATACCTTCATATCACCACTCCCCTTTATCCAATTGTGGTTTCTCTTTTGGGGACATGCCAAGCACCATCTTGGCGCTGCTGGACCTACCACCTAATAACTCGGTTTCACAGAAGGAGCCACCATTCTGGGTAAGGCACCTCTTGGTTTGTGGCGTCTTCCCTCATGTGCTTCTCAAGTCGTTGGGGTATTCTCCGATAGGCCATCGGGCTCTTATACCGAGCCCCACTTAATTCGCGCACCCCCAATGGTTTGTGTGATATATAACCAATTTTCTTCCTAGCCATATTCCTAGCCAGGCTTCTCCTGGTTTACAGAAAACAAATTCCCGTCCATCTCTTTTAACTATTTTTCGTCTAAGCTTACAGCACATCTTATCCACAAATATGCCTCCGTGGCCCATTCGCATCGCCTTTAAGGCACTATTACTCTGGATATTAGCCCTGGTCCCCTATTGTTCTTCGATGTGGCGTAGCTTTGAACAACCGCCCAGGGGCTATTCGCCGTATCCAAAATTATCATGGACCTCCTCGCCAGCCTACGTCCCACAGGTCGGCTCTTATTTTTATGGAGATAGGTATGTAAGCCACCTTCAATTCGTTAGGGATACCAATAATGACAATACTTGGTTGAATTCGCCAACGACCGGAGAAACGCCAGCAACTTTGTCGGATTTACTGCCCCCCTCGTTAGGGGCAGCCAATTATTATGACACCGGCCCATCCAGTGTGAGCTCTTCCGAAACTCAGGCCCGGAATGACGTTGGTCCGGAAACGATACCTAACTCCCAGTCTATCGACAGACCAAACTCTCCGGCACCTATCACTGGAGACGCCGAGGAACTGAACGCAGTAATCAGCTCCCTGGTAACTAAAAAGGGTACGCTTCTCTTGGACGAAAGCCAAAGGTTATGTGAGATGTTATCCGACCTGGCCTTCCCCGTATCCCCTCGGGTAAGCAATGGTGGGGACAACCCCAGCCCCGTCCATGTGGCCCGCTCACAATTGTACGATATGTTTCGAATACATTTGGTCTACTTTCGGCAATACATGGCTAAACACGGGTCTGTTTACAATAAATCCTTCGTGATTAGACTCAGTCATTATCTTAAAGGGAATGGGCGGGCTATGTCTAAGCCATCCATGGTTTACGGGTTGACTTGGGACAACGATGCTAACCAAGCCCAATTGCATTTCTTCACCGGCCGCCAGGGATACCGATGCAATGCGCTTACAAGTATCGGTAAACCCGTGGATAGTACTATATCGCTCAAAGCAATTCCTCTAATAGAGGACACAGATACTACCTTTTACCTTCTCAATTATTTTATGACCATATACACCAACCATAAGAAGAAGTCGTCCCGGTGATTATACTCCGTTTTTTTTTCTGATATAAACTAAAGATTATTGGTTGAATAGTTGTGGTGAAACGATTGGGGCGTGAAGTAAGACGGTACTGAGCAATTGAGTGGCGGGATTCATAAAATGTCCCCTATTATCTAATAAATAAAATGGTATAAACACCTAATTAACACGTTAGGTTTCCATACTCCCTGACTGCCTTGTTGGTATGACTGGCCTGGAGAAGCTGAATTTGGGTTGAGGCGAGAGGGCTAGTATGTATCCACGATGTTAACAGTCGGCCTGGACAACACTCAAGTGGGAAATTGAAATTCTAAACCAAAACCACCTTAAATAACCATATGAAACGAGTCTGCTACTATAGATATCGTAGTCCCCTGGATGAAACCGTGACATATTAGGATCCTCTTGTTTCCACCAACCTCCTAATATTTTTCAATGAGTCGGCATTTGGTTAAACCCGGCACCCGCGTTATTGACACATGCATTGCTTTGCCTACAACAGCAGTAAGTAATCTTCAAACAGCACTTATGTTACTCTAAAAACCAAATGGTAAGGTAATGAAACCAACTGAGATTCTTATCTACATCGTTTAATCAAAAAATATAATTGAATATATTAGGATTACATGAGACTTAAGCAAAAATACGTTTAAGTAAGCCGGATATCACATATGCCCCACCAAGTGCTTACTAGTTGTACCTTGGAGATTTTGAATGAGCTACCATAAACAACGACTTTGACTGGGGCTTCTAGAGCGGCGAAATTGACGGGGTCAACCACGCTACAATGGATAGTTACAAATGGATAACGCACTTTTAACCAGAATAACTTGTTTAATTGGTCTCCGCCAGACGGTTGGACTGAACATCTTCCATATATATTACTGAGATGATAATTAGTATTGCGATGGCGGCAGATTGAATCGGTAGGGATGGGTCCGATAATAATTGTATGTGTCTAACCACTTGCTACATTAGTTATATACGGCTACGCTGCTTCTAATGACTCTTTGATGAGTTGAAGCATAATGGTTGATTTGCGTATACCCGGGCCCCACTACGGCCTAACGTTGGCTTATTTAAGGATATAATTCCGATGAAAGCCTGTAACTAGCTTGCTACCCTAGGTACTTCGAATTGTTACTCAATTTCGAGGCGTTAATACGAAGGTACCGGGAATTCATGGGCCCCCTGCATGTCGCCCCTCCCGATCAGGGTAGGGCGGGTTACGACGAAGAGGGAAATATCCCCGACCGGTGCCGCAAGGACTCCGACCCATTCCGGATCGAACTGGATAATTCCGCGCCACCGAGGGGTCTGTATGAAAAACGCGGTGTGATTTGGTAGCCGATTGCAGATAACGGCGCGTGAAATGCCCTTCCAACAAAACAAAATAAATGAACATGTAGATATACCCCGGCGGCACAGTCGGGATGGCGGTGGGAGGGATAAAACCCCTACAATCAACGTTTGTAGATGGGGTTGTCCCTGGGAAGTGACTGGGAAACTTGGTTGGGGGATTCCCGGTATCCACAAAACATCCCAAAAGGAAATACGGCAGCACACCTATACCGCGGCCATGCGAAAATCACCTAGGGTAGGTGTATGTTATTCTCGCAATGTTCATGACTAGATGCCCTCTGTTGGAAATACCGATTGGGGATGTAGGGAAGGGTGATAACTATCCAGATTGGGCATTTGGTACAACGGATGGAAGGGTACTACTTACTGCCTTTATATAGGTAAGGATGAAAAAAGTGGCAGTTATTTAGGGGCCGTAGTTAGTAACTCATCGAGAGCCTTGTACTAGAAATACGGATGACTTCGTTCCTAGCCAGCCTTGACTTTAGTCGTTCAAACCCAAGGTTCGGTGTTGTATGAAAGGTTGATGCGGGAGTCCTTGGGGGAAGGGTGGCTAGGATAATCAAACAATTATCACTCAATCTACCCGCCTGGTATCGCATGAATCGACACGTCCGTTTCCACATTGCCGGGTACTTGAAGCTCGCCGCTGCATACCCAGAGCCAGTGTCACGCGGGGTTATGGAGGGCACTAAACCCATTTGGCCAGATTGGGGATGCGGATCCCGGGTGACCCACCTATTAAAACCCGGCTTGGAAAAACAGGCGCAGGTGGCTACATGAAAGAAGGGAGGAGGGATTCCAACGGTACATGGATATGACTCTTTCCGATGTCGGATATATTTAACCTGCAGGTAAACCTGATTAGGTGCAAGATAAACGGTTAGAAGTCTTGTAAAATCACTAAACCTCCCCTTATCTGCTTCCGTAAGTCCTTTCTATAGAGCTAGAAGATGGGGGTATGTGAGTCAGCGGCCAAAGAGGGTTTGGCTTATCAGTGGCCATCTCGCAGTCGCTCTGACTCACTATAATTGGATGGTGAAGTGTGCCTGGTGCCTGATGGTTGGCTGGGCTGGCTAATCTAGCCGCCGCTAATTAGCCCCTGACCCATATGCATGTCTATAACCTCGTTTCCCTGGAAATTGGTTCAGCAGCCCAGGGGGGAAAAGAGAGAGGTATGTCGTGTTCTGCTGCCCTGGGGATTCGACCATTCTACCCTACCCTATCCTATAGGACGGACCTGGCTCATTTTTAGGAGAGCGTGGGTTATATTATATAGAAGCCCCTTTGAATGGTCCCCTCATTAATATCATACATACATATATATATATTGTCGCGCCCCCCCTCCGCCTGTTGACACACTTAATGTCTCTTCTATTCGCTTTACCGTATGTTATTCCATCGGATATAGTCCGCCCCCACTACTTACTACTCTATATAGAACCCTTAGTGTAGCATACCGCGGCAGAACACCCTTTCCATTACCCACCGCATTCCCTTCATTCCAAAGTCTCTTCTATCCGTACCTATATCCTCTTTTCGGCATTGGTTACACCACATCCAGTGCCAGTCACCCCCCCTTTCCCCCTCAAACTACTCATATCATATATATTTTTTCATTCCGTCGCCACCATGCCCGACGTTATGCCCGCCTACCTATCCAATGCCAGTAATCTCCCCTGGCTCGTCCTGAAATTCGGGGGAACCAGCGTTGGTAAATTCCTAGACGCCATCACTGGCACCATCCTAAAGTAAGTACACGACCTCTCCCATTCGCCCAAGTACAATATATATACCGTTGTCCCATTGACTCCTACTCCCCCCAAGTGCTACTACCTGCATTATCCTCAAACTCTAACCGTATATCCCACCTTGTCTATTCACCCTTACTCCCCTCCCCTCATTATCCAGAAATGCCCTCAAGCATTACCGCATCGTAGTGGTCTGTTCCGCCCTGAGCAATGACATCAAATCCAAGGGCACTACCTCCCGTTTGATTCGGGCTGCTGAAGCCGTCCTGCAAAACCAGGGCAAGGCCCATATTGAAATAGTAGAAGATATTATGCAAGACCACCTGGCCGTCGCCGAACAGCATATCCAAGACCCCGACGTGCTGGCCCAGCTCAAAGCCAGCATCACTAAGGAATGCCTCCGCCTCAAGGTATTCCTCGAAGCTGCCGAAGTGATTGACGAAGTCTCCCCGCGGTCCCGGGATATCATCATCGGTACGGGTGAAAAACTGGCCTGTCATATTGTGGCCGCCAGTCTACTCCAAAAGGGGGTGGATGCCCAGTACGTTAGCCTCGAGAAACTGATTCGGCGTTCGTTTGATATCAATGCGCTCAACCAGACGTTCTACGACTACCTGGCCGACGAACTGGCCACCACCATTGGTGGATGCGGGACCCAGGTCCCCGTGGTGACGGGATTCTTCGGCCCGGTCCCCGGCAGTCTATTGACCACCATCGGTCGCGGCTACACCGACCTGACGGCGGCGCTCATCGCGGTGGGTATCCGAGCCCACGAACTGCAGGTCTGGAAGGAAGTGGACGGTATATTTACCGCGGACCCCCGTAAAGTGCCATCGGCCCGTCTCCTCAAAATCATCACCCCCGAGGAAGCGGCTGAGTTGACCTACTACGGGTCGGAAGTCATCCATCCCTTCACCATGGAACAGGTCATCCGGGCCCACATTCCGATTCGCATCAAAAATGTCCAGAACCCGGATGGATGCGGGACCATCATCTTCCCCGATCTGGGTGGAACGGGAACTACGAATAGCCGGTCGGCCAGCGCGGTGGATATGGCTAAAATGGGTCAGACGGCCCTCCTGGTCAACAACCCTCACGCCTGGAGTAGTAGCAGTCTCGGCGACGTGTCCTCCCCCACCCATTCACCCCGCCTCCTCCTCGAAAACGGCTACCACCTCGACCTCAGTCGCCGCCATCCCACCGCTGTGACCATCAAGGACCATGTCGTTGTCCTCAACGTCCACTCCAACCGCAAGTCCGTCTCCCACGGTTTCTTTGCCCACATCTTCTCCACCCTGGATAAATACGGTATCGTCGTGGACCTCATTTCCACCAGCGAAGTCCATGTGTCCATGGCTCTCGGAGCGCCTTCGACCACCGCTTCGCATTCCGCCGATGGCGCCACCCCCCTCGAAAAAGCCGTGACCGAACTCAGTGGCTTAGGAACGGTAGATATTCTCCGGGACATGGCCATTCTGAGTCTGGTCGGCAAACAAATGCGGAATATGGTGGGAGTAGCCGGCAAAATGTTCACCACCCTAGCTGAAGCGAACGTGAACATCGAAATGATTTCCCAGGGCGCGTCCGAAATTAACATCTCCTGTATCATTCACCAGGATCGGGCCGTCGATGCTTTACGGGCCATCCACAATACGCTCCTGGATGTGAGTAATATTTCTTTGGTGGATGAAATGGGCATGGAAATGGGATTGGGGAGTGATTAGGCATAACTCACCATTCGCGTACTTCCCCTCTCGCTCACTCTCTCCCCTTTCTTTATTCCTCTAACCCTTCCAATATCTTTATAGAAAACAAGCTGGTTGGAGAGGAGAGAAGAGCGTTGCTGGTGGAGGGGCGGTGAGCTTGGCCTACACGGGGCTTTGATTCGATGCCTTTTGTCTCTTTGCTCGACTGTGTAGATCAATGACACCTTTCCATGTAGGAGAAGTTCATTCAGGCGGTATAATGAAAAATCCATTGGATGAGGCCAATACTACTGGTTAAAAGCTATTCTCACATATGTTCACCCATCCATACACGTAATAGGTAAAACCTTATACAGCTGGTTTGAATTTCACCCATGTGCTGTTTTTACATGGATGTGTTTCCCAGTCAAAAACAAAAAGGAGGGACATTTCAATAATATATTTTAAATATCTATAACAACTACATCACGGACATTATTTTGCCAATAAAAGAGTAAAAACGGAAGGACATCCGACAATGCCTTGGAAGTATGTAGTGGCGCCAATGTGATTTTAACTACACTATACCAAACTGTGTTAGTGAGATTTGACCGCCTATAGGTCACATTTTGAATCAATGGGCTTTAATCTCTTTTGTTGGAGAGGAGGTGCGTACTATCATTGATGTAATCAATACAGGCCCACTGCTTAAATATATTGGACACCATTCCTATTTGACTCAAGGTTAGGTAGATTGCATTCAAATGCACATTTATTCAATAGGAAAGCGATGCTACACTAGTCCTTAAAACCTTAAGGCATATGGCCTAAACCCTCCTCCATTGGGTTTCTTCCTGAGGATCGGCTGTGATGACTGGGGCGGACGTATCCCAAACACCCAAACGCAGGCCCGTCCCACGTTCTTAGGGGAGGCTGATGGCGCCATCTCGACTACACCCGATTCGCCTGTATATCTGCTAACCACTTGTTTACTGACAGACTGCCTCCGACAACAAAAACCAACACTGGATCTCATTAACTTTACGCAAAAGAAGTCCGCAAATGATTGAAGGTTTCTTCTACCACTTCTAGTAAATTCAAGTATGACTATTATGATAAGTGTTTACTATTTTATTTGGGATATATACAACAAAACATGTCAGGTAATAATAACACAATATCCGGCGTTTTCGAAACGATCTAAAGTGAAGAATGATAAGTAATAGGTACTACAATTAGTCACTCTTCTACTTGCGATGAATCTCTAAAGATTCAAAAATAGTTAATGCTCAGGGATTCAAGATTGCTCATCAAGTAGATCAGGTGAAACACGGAATCAAACATCATTGTCATAGGATCATGAAGAGTTGAAATAACTGGATAAAAATGCTTACCTTATTAGTTACAAGAAAAACATCAAGAGATACCGAGAGTGGCCACACCAACTAAGCCTACCTATCAGTAAACAAAACATAATCAAAGCGACAACAGAATCGGTTAGATATATTCGTTTGACTAGACACAACCACCTCGCCAAAGTAATTGGCGATCAGAAAAGGTTTTTTGGTATAAGGTGTTATCTTCATGCTCACATCAGTAGCAGAACTGATTTATCATCATCTCAATTAGGTTGGTAAAAAAATAGTAACCCTGGACGCGGCACATACCTTTTCCGTATAACTGAACAAACGCAACCGGATAAAACAGTGAGTTATTCGAAAAATCTAAATTGCGCAAAGCCAAGGTTCACGCACAGTCAGTGGATGGATAGTAAATGAGGGTTTTTTAGAGGGTTAGTGAAATCTGAGCAGCACCCAAAACAAATGGACTTGTTTATCAACCGGAATCGCCCAGTGGTACGATTGGTATAATAGGATCAGTAACGAGGAATTTCATTGTGAAAGAGCAAAAGCCTTTACTCCTCAGCGGGCAAGTGCGAACGACAAATAGTCCCGTCGAACGCGAAACCCTAAGAAATAGTTTAACATCATGGATATGGCGGTCAAAAAAAAACCTAGCAATCACCCACTAGAAGCTAGGACTGGAGCCTCTAAGCGAGAATGAACATAAAGGACAGGGAAGTGCTTACCTTTAATATATATTACATAGTAGTTGTAAGTGGGGTATTACTAAAATACGAGAGGGAATAGAGGACAAGATGAAGAATGAGTTGTATTGAAACGGGGAGTTCCACCGTCGCCTTTATAGTCTACCCCAACGACAGCGCGGCTAGTCCTCCCGACTTCCCCATGACGCTCCTCTGCCCGCAAGCCATCCCCCAAAAAAATAATCGAAGCCATAATGGGGCCAGGCTATTTTTTTTTCGTATATTCTCGTAGTAGCGAAAAATATAAGCGATATAGATGGGGTCACGTGAATTAAATGGGGTTACCTAAATGGCGTGCACCATTTTACACACTGTTTCATACGTTCACTGCCAAACCAATGGCCCCCGTCAATTCACTCACCCAATTCGGCCACCAACTGAAGGGAGGGGTGGATCTTGACCTAGTAACACCCATCATCCATAGGGGTGAAATCCAGCCCAGCTATATAAGGGTTTACATTTACGTGTATGGGAGAATATATGGGAAGTTTGTTTTTAACTAGTAATATTGGCCAAATCTAATGGATTTTTCGTTATACAGCTTAGATGAACATCTCCCATAGATTCGCCATGGTTAGCTCTATTCATCAGTTTAATACATCGCTGTGCCTTATCTGCGGGGGGACTCTAAGCCAGGCGATAAAATAACGGCATCTCCCCGCTTTCCAGCTTTACAAAAGAACCTAGTTGTAATTACCATACTGGATATTAGAATGGTAATCGGGCTTAGGCCTTTGCACAACCTGTCATTACAATTGGATAAGCCGAAGGAAATTCAATCTAGGAAATCCCAGAAACCTAATTATGGCAGGGCTCATTGGATTTGGCGCTATTTATACATGGTTGATGGCGGTGGGACTCGGTGCAATAGTAGTATACATCAAATTCCCATATTTAGTGATCCATGTCCGGCTACTTGCGCACACGGACATTCTAGTAATACGCCTCTCTGGCCTAGTAGTTATGGCGGAAGGACGAGACGTGGCTTCTCGTTTCCCTCTGGAAGATGGCCAAGCCGCAAGCCAATTTATCATGTTAGCCCAGTATCAACCGTTATAAGTGCCCCAATCTAGTGGAAACACCTAATGGCTGTTGGCTAGGAAAGCCATGTCGCGAGTATCATATAGCTTGTAACGCCGCGGCTCCCACAAAACGGGGAGATATGTTAATAACTGTGTGCCCACTTTCCATCTCTTGGACTGGTTCAATGGCATCGACCACTCATAATTCATATTTCCATACAGTCGGTCTTTTGAACGGTCTGGAGGAAAATATCCCTCTACCTCTTCTAACACGGTGTGGGCCTCGTTTGGTAAGCCGCCGTTTTTTCAACCACTCCCCTCTTTCTATCTTATTTTTGCCTTTAACTTCTCAATCGCCAAAAACCCACCACCGCGCAACCTCTTTATGCACACCCTCCTTTACTTTAGCCCACCCAGTCTTCAGTACAAGTCGTTTCCACCCTCTTTTTGACTAGTATTCCTGAGCATTCCTTTATGAATGCCCCCCTCTAATTATTTTTCTCATAAACCCAACAGTACATTATTATTTATTCTTCCCCCGCCCTACCCCTTCAACTTTACCCGAATACTCAACGGAGTTCCCCGTATACACACAGCATCAGAAGGGTCTTTTATAGATAAACACACACACCTATATATATATATATATATATATTCCCCTAAACCGACATGGACCGCATGAACGATCGCCTTGCCCAATCTGTGGGCCGCTCCGATTTCCCTGACGGCGATGACATTCTCCCGGCCGTGTTCCGCCAGGCCGCCATGTCCGTCACCGAGCTGTACA
Organism: Dimargaris cristalligena; assembly: GCA_027576995.1. NCBI lineage: Eukaryota > Fungi > Kickxellomycota > Dimargaritomycetes > Dimargaritales > Dimargaritaceae > Dimargaris > Dimargaris cristalligena. Next base: position 54,536 of record JANBQC010000094.1, read on the forward strand.
AAAAGGCCCTCACCCAAAACCGTCGAGCCTACCGGGCCGGGTACGAACAATGTCTGGAGGATTTCGGCGGGTTCCTGGCCGAATTTATTGCATCGTCCTCGTCGGCTACTCCGGCTGGGTCCGGGTCAAATATGGTCGGCGACGAAGCGACGATACCCGTAACGTGGGACCAAGTCGTGCGGTTCGTTAGTTATAAGCAACAGCAGTTGGAGCAGTATGCGCCTCCCGAAGAAACCCCTAGCAGTGCCCCTCACACGGACAACCACCAACACCAGCACCCGCAATACCAACATCAACACCAACACCAGCATCACCCACAACATCACCAGGGCAATGGTAATACTATGGGTCACCTAGGTCCTCATGGCAATGGCAGTGGCGGTGGTGGCGGCAGCGGAACCGGTGGTAGAGATAATAATGGTCTCGGTACGACTTCTGTGGCCGGGCCCTCGACCCAGGCCTTCCAGTCCGTACCCATGGCCTTTCGTAATAGCTCCCATTCGCACCATTCCCAGCAACCGCAGCCACATCAACTATCTTCGATATCCCTCGGCGGCACCCCTTCCACGGCCGCCATGGCGAGCATCAGTGGACCCCCTCTACCATCCCCTGCAGTATCGACTGTACCTTCCCTCGCGCCTGCCCTCGTCACCTCCACCTCCACCACCGCTACCACTGCCCCTTCTTCATCTGGCATGTGGTCCACCACTTCCATGCCGACCTTGGCGACCTTCACTTCGCCACTGGCCCATAGTTTTAATCACCACCATAACCATAGCCATCACTCTGGCGCTGACTTCCGCATCAACGACCCCTTTGCCATGGACAGTGAGTCCAATGGAGGCATGGATACCCCCATCTCCCCTGGGTCCCTCAAACGGCGACTCCTCGTTAATGGCCAGTCAACGGCTCCCACCGGCTGGGGTCAATATTTGGCCGATCCCCCTAATAAGCGGAATCGGGGCCATCAGCCCGACGATGACGACGACGACGACCTTTAAATCCTACTGTGACGAACACCACCCCCTGTTCACCTTATTTTGATCCCTACAGCAACGGGGAATGTTTTATGATGAGTTCACCGTTTTCATCCAACTAATTTGGTCCTTCTTTTTTAATTAATAATCTTTATTATTATTATTCCTACTATTATTATTCGACTGCCGATTTTCGATACCTCTGCTTCCTTTATATATGTTGCCCCTTCTCTTCGACCTTCAACCCGGTTTCCATCTCCCTGTATTTTTTATAATATATCTATATACATTTTTATTTGAAGCCCTTAGATTTTGAGCGGGTTGGTTTTGGATGTGTCTATATCCACTCGACAGGTGTATTCCCTTACCCCCCCTCCTCCTTTACTAATATGCCAGTCCGCAATTTCCCAATAACCAGATTTCCTCGGTTGCTGCTACATTGCTCCCAGCACCTTCGCCGCGCTGGCATATGTTGGTTCGATCATTCTCTACTGACTGTTTTTGTTTATTTATATCAATATTCCCTACATGGGATGTTAGAACAATCACCGACGCACCAGTTCATTCTCGCGACACTACACACACACATATATATGCCCCTTTTCTTCCCATTCGTCTAGTTACTTTCCCCCTTCCTATACATACATATATACTAGCTGTGCCCAATACCCTCTCGATTCCATAATCCGCATTGTGATGTCTATTTGCACCACTGCTTCTCTCTTCTCCTCCCGCTGCACTCGCATCAACCTGATTTATTTCTTTTAAACACAGTATAATAAGCCTAGAACCTCCCCCTCCCCCAATCCTTAAACATTTTTGGCACTGGTACACCTCCCCCGTCAATTATACCAACCATTAGATAGTTCCAGGCCGGATCTACCCAGTTGTTAAATTATCCATTGGGAGGGACATGGTACACCCTCACCAGCAGCGAGTTGCACTTTACTTATGGCTATATATATGATATATAGAGTGATAAGCCGAGCAAGAGGTCGAACAAATGTGACCCCACTGGGTTGGGGTCCCTCCTCCTCCCATCTTCGAATAAAAACCGAAATAAAAAACAACAACAACCAACACAGAACATCGTAAAAATATTAAGGATACCGAGGCGAGGGAGTAGGCTGATGTAAGCGTATGTAATGGTGATAAAATATAAATTGGTGAAATTACTCGATATGGGTGAAATTCAAACCAGCTGTATAAGGTTTTACATAATACATGTAAGGGTGAATATATTGTATGTGAGAATACCTTTTAACCAGTAATATTGGCCTCAGCCAATGGATTTTTCGTTAGACAGCCTGAATGAACTTTTCCCATATATTATGATAAATAGCCTTACTGCAGCCAGGTCAGACCATAGTAGTTTAGATCAGGCCAGGCCAAACCAAAACCAAACCAGAACGGGCTGGCAAGGAGATGTAGTAAATTGGTTGTATTAGTCCACTTGCATTTGCTGCGTCTGGTGAATCTGATCCTCCGCCTCGATGGCTTCCAGTAGCGCCTGGTGTACGTCCTTCCGTTGCTGGGCCATATGGGACGTTCCCTCGGCCCGATTACTACTACTACCGCCGTGGTGGGCCCCGCCTCCGTACGCATCATAATAAGTCTCGCTCCCTTCGGCATCGCTGTCGGTATATCCCGAGATGGCTGACGTCCGACTGGCCGAGTGGTGGATCGATGGGGGCATCCCTCCTCCGAACCGGTTGCGAAACGCCGCTTGATTTTCCGGTGCATAACTACGACAAATGCCAGTCCCAGGTTTATCATCATTTTCACAATTGCCATCATTATCACGGTCCATCCCGGACCCATGGGAGATGACATCATCATCACCACCACCACCACCATTCTCATCCTCGTCATCGTCATCATGTACGGGCGGGGGTAACCGTTCATTTTCCTCATCGGCCCGTTTCGCGTCTTCAAACGAGGTAATGGCCATGCGTAGACCCCGGGCGCCGAGGGCCAGACTACCGTGCGGCAGTCGTTCGGTTTGCATGAGACTCTTGAGTTCGGTAACGGTTTCGGATTCGGTGCGGAGGACGGTGAAGACCCGGGCCATTTTGCCCACGGCGATAATTTTGTTCCGGATAATCTGGCGGCGTTTCCATTCGGCGCGGTCCAGGTCCATCATAGCGGATGACGCTGGTGTCACCCCTGCGCCTGAGGTGATTTCCTCCCCGTTGGGGCCGATGCGACGGGTATCGTCCGCCAGTTCCTCCTGGGAACAAATGTTGAGAATGGCGAGGAGCATATCCCCCACTTTTTCGCCGATAAACGGCAGGGACCAGGTGAACACATCGAGGAAGTTAGGGAGCCAGTAGGGGTGGGGAGAGGCCTGGAAATGCCGGATGTTCATGACGTTATTTTCGTACTTCAGGATGGCCGCCTTGTTATTGTAAATGTCGAGGTAGTTAGGGGCTGAGAACATCGTGATGACCGTGGGGAATCCGGTGGCGGCGTTTTTGCGGTACATGCGGTAACCCTGGTCCTGGGCTTCGTGGGCGCGAATGAGGGATAGTAATTTGTTGCGTTCCAGAAAGTCACACACGGCGGGGTACGTGTAGTAGTAGGAGCAGCCGCGGGCTTGGTTATTCACAAAGGCGGCCTGACCGGTCGGTTCGTGTCCGTAATCTTCGCTGGGGTCGGACCAGAGCATGTCGCACATGAGCCCGTGGTTAGGGGGTTCGCGAAACCGGTTCAAAGTCCGAATGTCCTCGAGGGTGCGCATGAGGGGGGACAAACCCCCGTGAATACACAGGAATTTACGGTTAATGAGGGCCGCGAGGGGAAGGGTACAAAACGAAGCAATGCACGCATCATATAAGGCCCGCGAGTATTTGTGGCTGCATTCGGCCCGGAACGTAAAATGCTGGGTGAGATGCCGGCATTCGTGGTTACCTCGCAGGAGATAGATCCGATCGGGATAAGTAATTTTCAGCGCCCAGAGGTACAGCACACATTCGATGGAAAAGTAGCCCCGGTCCACGTAGTCGCCCAAGAATAGGTATTGGGTGGCGGGCAACGGTCCCCCAACGGTGAAGAGTTTCATCAGGTCGTAGTATTGGCCGTGGATGTCACCACAAATCGTGACGGGGGCTTCGAGTTCGAGTAGCGTGGGTTCTTGTTCGAACAGGGCGGTCGCTTTGGCGACGATCCAGAGGGCCTGGACTTCCGTGAGGCGACCTTCGCCAATGAAAAAGTCCCGCAGAAAGTTCACATTGGGCTTTTCCCGGTTTTCGGGGGCATAGAATTGCTCGTCCGTGGGCTTAAATCGGATCGGTTCGGGGACACCTGATTTGGTAATGAATACAAAGTTGGACATGCGTATACCGCCAATAAATAACATAGACCACCGTTGTCTGAAAATCAATGAGTATAAAAATTATAAACGTCATGTCATAATATTATTGCCAGAAGACCACCACTGCCCTTAATAGGGACCCCCGCAGGCATGTCGGTTGCTAATGTAGAGGGGCATGAGCTTGGCCAGGCCTAATGGACTAGGGGCCTTGTCGCGCGCACTTCAGAAATCCGTCAGAGATAGCCGTTCTCGCCCATTTACACACAAACACACACACAGCCCTATTGAACATTATATCCTCAACGGTCCCTATACTTACCGGGACATATGCGCTCGGTGGTAGGAAGGTCGGCGATACTAGGTTCCGTTTCAAAGACGATGGGAACCGACATGGGCGGAGAATCCGGGCCGTCAAGGTCCAAATTGCGCATGCCGTCGGTATTCACCTCGGGTGCGGGGGAGGCGCTTCGACTATAAGACATGGGGGGAGGAACTGAGAAAAATACAAGTGTCACGAGAGTGAGAGGAACGCGTTGGAAGAAGGGAGGAGGAGGGGAATATAGGGGTTGGATAAAGAACTGGGATGTAGTTAACGAAAAGGCAATGCGCATAGGCTAAAAGCAAAGGAAATAGTTAAGTGATGGGGGTAAAGAAAAAAAGCAGGCAAGAGGGAGGGATGTAGGTTAAACGCACCAGCCTTAGGGCGGCCTAAAGCTATATTTGAATGTACCTCTTCGCCTGCAGCATATATATATTTATATAGGGGTAGGTGTAAAAGCGTGGTTTGAAACTGAGCCAACCATGAATGGTTTTAAACAATAGGCCTTTCCCTCTCACAGTGATTTGGGGGTAGATGATAGACCCATACAACTCCCCCCTCCCTTCGCACACACCCGGCTGTTTCTTCTCCATCATAACTCAGGTGGGGGTGAGCTCCTCCTCTTCCTCTATTTGCCGTTTTCCCGGGTCTCGCACCCGTTTTATTGTTACTGAATTTCTTGGCATTCTCACATTGTCACAATTGGCTGCCGCATCGTCATTTAATGTTCGGATACCAAAATGATCTTATATACCATGGTCTATTAAATTAAGCCCGGGGATAGTGGTGATAATTTCTCGGTGGCCCAATTCTAATAGCTGCGGCGTCAACCACAAGTAGAGGAGGTTACATAATTGGGAACTAAAAATAAATTATATGGGTTGTCAGGTCACTAAAGACTTTGGGTCCAAAGAGGGAGGCAGAGCACTTGTAATGCCTTTACACCTGGCTGTTCCAGCGGTTCACCGTAGATTTTCTGTGGCCTCATACGGTAGGCTGAGTCACTAGTATTATGTAGGGATAGTTTAGGTAATTGACCACATGCCCATGTGAGAGCGAACATGGAGAAATACCACGGAATCAGAGTAAAAATAAATGGCAATATAGTTTAGCTTGACTTGGAATTTTCAGTTGTGGCCATATTCATGTGGAATATTGGTAATTTATTTATACAGGGTCGCAAGGAGTAGCACCTATATGGCATTTTAGATCTCCACCCTGGGGGCGTCAAATAAAAGAAAGCATTAGCCACCGCTACTTAGTAGCAGGGCTATGCAGTAAAACTTTTACAGAAGGGGGTGGTAGGGTTAGTGGTGAAGTAAAGGTGGACGTCCAGGGGTTGCTTTCAAAGGGATATTGCTGCAGATCGCCGCATGACTCTATTCACACTTCGCCTACCAGTGTCTATTGAATTGGGGTACTAGTAAAAGGGAAAGGAAACAAAATGGTGAGGAAGAGGAAATAAAAGGAAAAATACCAGGAGAAAAAAGGAAAGAAAATTAAAAAAAGGGAGGGGGGTAAAGCTATAGTGGCAGGCTATATAGCCGGGGGGATGGCTGCAGTGGTAGTAGACCAAGTTGAGCCTGAGTTCTTTGGGGGGAATATGATATCAGGGCAGCACATACAGTCAACATACAGTAGTATTTTAAGGAGGGGGACCCAAAAACGGCAGGGGTAGTGGGGGGATGTTGGTAGGGAGGAGATG